>LPNX010396101.1:305963-326718 GCA_001517045.1 Pseudotsuga menziesii
AATCTCAGGTACATGCATGTATCTATAAAACTATGTTCATAACAGTTGCATTTCATTCCTTACTTACAAAAAAACCTAATATTGAGAACATTTTGTGTCAATAGGTACAAGTTAGTGTCTTCGTCAAGGAATTTATTGAAAAGACACGTCAATATGTTCAGCATGTCCACTTGGCACTATGGCAGGATGAAAAGTTTAGAATATGAAGAGATTCATTTCCTCGTGGAACTATACTTTCAATAGTTTATTTTGCCGAGAAGTACACTCTGCAACCTCAAAATGAGATCCAAAGTCAGTATTATCACTCTGAGCAGGTTTCCTTGATGGTGCATATCACATATAGGCATGGCCCGAATAGTAGTGAAGAGTAAAGAGAAATCCTAAATGAATATCACTTCTACATAAGTGATGATAGGTGCCATGACTTCCACTATGTACGTCATTGCTTCATCATGTTCTATGATCATTTGAAGGGTAGGAAAATACAGATGGATCAACACTAGATTTGGTCTGATGGATGTGCTGGTCAGTTCAAAAATGCTCGCATATTTCAATGGTTGTGTTCATTGCATAAAAACTACAAAGTTCCACATATGTGGAACTATTTTGAGACTGGGCATGGTAAAGGAGAGCATGATGGAGCTGGAGCATGTGTCAAAATAGCCCTACGAAGAGAGGAATTGAAATTATCTACAATATCTACTATTCAAAATGCTCAATCTATAGTCAGGTGGTGCACGTCAGTAATGGGAGAGTAATCAGCTATGCGAGTAGAATCCACAAGAAAGAGACATGTGGAGATATTTTTTTGGGAGGTGGTAGACATAGATCGTTCACATGCATGGGAATGCAAGACTGCTCCTGGCACTCGTGGCTTTCATTTGGTTCGAAGTTCTAATAACCCAGTATTTGAAATTTGGACCAGAAAACTCGCTTGTTTTTGCCCGCCTTTGTGATGGTGACTAGGATATGTGTGAATCATTGGATTGGGTTGATGGATGGGATCGCATATCAATTCCACTTGATCAGCATGCAATTGTTGAGTTAACTCCATTGGAAGAAGACCAATCATCTATTTCTATAGATTTTGATCATGTATAAGACCTTGTACAACCTGGTATGATGCATTTCCTTAACATTTTTTTGTTAAATTTGCGTAGTCTTGAAACTCACATTAATGGCCTTGTATCACACGAAAAATATATGATCATATAACTACAATCATACTATGCAGGACACATATACACAGTGGTTGCCTCAAAAGATAGTGAATGGGGTGGTGATTACTGGTTGGCACGCTGTATAGAGGGAAAGCAAACCCTCATTATGTCCATGATTGATGATGAAAACAACCACTTCCCCACTGGGTCTATGGTTATTAAAGGTGAATACCTTACACATGACAACAATGCAAGAAAGAAGAGTGGATATCTTTACAGGGATTACAAACCAAGTGCAAGTGTGTATCACTTTACCAACTTAATCATTGGTACAAACCTCCAGGTACGAACAATGCCTAGCCAAAATTCATCGAAGGTACGCTACTTCTTACCGGATACAGAGCACGAGAGACTAATGGAGACCATTGTTATAAGAGATGATCCGGAGGGCTTGGTTGTATGATAATAGGTGGGATCTAGCATGATGAGGTATGTATCATAATTTAAATTTCCCCATGTATGTTTCTTATGAATATGTCAATTTTGTGTTCTTGATATGAAAATTTTTATTCAATTTTCTACATTTCATCTTCTTTCAACATATTCAAATTTATTGTGTAAATACCTTGAATCGTCCCTCCAAGACAATACATTGTTGGTTTTCTATGTTTGTATTTCCAGTGACATGTCCTGAGAGACCATCATTAACTTTCATTCACACAAACCCTCCAACTAGGTGTTATGGTCAAAATGGAGGCCTATCACATCCTAGAGAGTAACAAAAGATGAAGAGACCCAAAGAACAACTAGAGATCATGTTTGAGTATCAAATACCTATTGGAATTGTCAATCTATGAATGGTAATTTCATGTGTTTATGTACCAAAAATCTATTTTGATTGACTATAGATATGAGAGTGGAAAAATGTGACTGAACAATAAACTAAAGCAATCAAATATAGCCCTTAGCATGTATACTAAGTAACAAATAATGGAAACACCTTCATCACCTTCATCATCATCATCATCATCATCATCATCATCCTCACCTTCATCATCATCATCACCATCAACATCATCAGCATCATCCTCATCATCATCCTCACCATCAACATCATAAACATCATCATCATCACCATCAACATCATGAACATCACCATCATCATCCTCACCATCAACATCAACATCATCTTCATCACCTTCATCATCATCATCATCATCATCATGCTCATCATCATCCTCATCCTCATCCTCATCATCACCTTCATCATCATCATCATCATCATCCTCACCTTCATCATCATCGTCACCATCAACATCATCACCATCACCATCAACATCATCTTCATCACCTCCATCATCATCATCCTCATCACCATCATCATCCTCATCATCATCATCACCTTCATCATCATCATCATCATCATCCTCACCTTCATCACCATCATCACCATCAACATCATCACCATCACCATCACCATCATCTTCATCACCTTCATCATCATCATCATCCTCATCCTCATCCTCATCCTCATCATCCTCATCCTCATCATCACCTTCATCATCATCATCATCAGCAGCCTCATCATCATCTTCTTTCATTCACCCAAACCCTTCAACTAGGTGTTATGGTCAAAATGGAGGTCTATCACATCCTAGAGAGTAACAAAAGATGAAGAGACCCAAAGAACAACTAGGGATCACGTTTGAGTATCAAATACCTATTGGAATTGTCAATCTATGAATGGTAATTTCATGTGTTTATGTACCGAAAATCTATTTTGATTGACTAGATAGATATGAGAGTGGAAAAATGTGACTGAACAATAAACTAAAGCAATTAAATATACCCCTTAGCATGTATACTAAGTAACAAATAATGGAAACACCTTCATCACCTTCATCATCATCCTCCTCATCATCATCATCCTCACCTTCATCATCATCATCACCATCAACATCATCAACATCATCCTCATCATCCTCATCATCATCCTCACCTTCATCATCATCATCACCATCAACATCATCACCATCACCATCAACATCATCTTCATCACCTTCATCATCATCATCATCATCCTCATCATCATCCTCATCATCATCATCATCATCATCATCAACATCCTCATCATCATCACCGTCAACATCATGAACATCATCATCATCACCATCAACATCATGAACATCATCATCATCATCCTCACCATCACCATCAACATCATCACCATCAAAATCATGAACATCATCATCATCATTCTCATCATCATCCTCACCATCAACATCATGAACATCATCATCATTCATCCTCATCATCCTCATGATCATCATCCTCACCATCAACATCACCTTCATCACCATCATTCATCATCATCATCGTCATCATCATCATCACCATCAACATCATCCTCACCTTCATCATCATCATCATCATCACCTTCATTATCATCATCATCATCATCCTCACCTTCATCATCATCATCACCATCAACATCATCACCATCACCATCAACATCACCTCCATCATCATCATCATCATCATCATCATCATCATCATCCTCATCATCATCATCATGCTCATCATCATCATCATCACCTTCATCATCATCAACATCATCACCTTCATCATCATCATCATCATCATCATCCTCACCTTCATCATCATCATCACCATCAACATCATCACCATCACCATCAACATCACCTCCATCATCATCATCATCATCATCATCCTCACCTTCATCATCATCATCACCATCAACATCATCACCATCACCATCAACATCATCTTCATCACCTTCATCATCATCATCATCCTCCTCCTCCTCATCATCATCATGCTCATCATCATCATCACTTTCATCATCATCATCATCATCATCCTCACCTTCATCATCATAAGAACCCTCAACATCATCACTATCACCATCATCCTCATCATCATCACCATGCCCAATAATAGATGTAACACCTTGCATGGATCACACACACTTATTAACATTCCTAATAACATGATGCTACACAACAAGTCAAAGTTATATTTGAACACTTGTCCATAATGATTACTTGTTATGTGTTGGTTATGGTGGGCAGACCCGGGTTTACTATAATCAACCAACAACACCCCTAGCTCACTGGCCCTTTCGGCAACAGACCGCGAAGCGGCCTGAAGTCTCACCCGAAGTGATTCTAATGGGTTGGCCAAGGATTCAAGCGTTTTGGACCAGGTTATGTGGCGTCTTTTCTTATGAATCACAGCTCTTCTAGCTACGAGGTCTCTTTCTCTACGCGTCGCGCGACTCCTCTGCTCGCGTCGCGCGATCTCCTCGTATCGCAGCTCTTCTAGCCGCGAGGTGTTTTCTATTGTCGTGCGGTCCCTTCCCATGTCGCACACTTTCACTGACTCGCGACGACTCCAGACTTATCGCATCACCTCTCACCAGGCGACACGTAACTTCCTCCCAACGCTAAGCCATTAACCTACGGTATCACGCACCGCAGCTCCTCTGCCGATGCGGTATCGCCTTCTTACGATAACCTACTCCTGCGGCTCAGCGCACCAGGCTGTTCAATACTGCGAGTAGTGACTGTTTCAAGCAAAGCATAAATGAACCCGCATACAACATGCCAAAGACTTCAACTTATGATTACCCTTCTATATTGCTATAAACTGATTAACACATTCATTCATTAAACTGTAAACAAAGTCCATGAAATAACTGATAAATGAACAAGTAAACATAACACATAATCCAATCACATAACACTCGATTTTAACGTGGTTCACCTCCATGATGGAAGTTACGTCCACAGAACTGTGTTTTTATTATAGCTCAGGGGAAGGTAAAACACAGTTCTGTTGCACCGCATATGCAGCTCAAGATCTTCTCTCTTAGATCTCTTTTCTCCTCTATATTGCGCTCCTACAATATACTCTTCCATCTCTGTCGATCCCTGCGGATCGTTACATGCATGCTCTATAATCCAGCTACTGGTTACAGTAAGATTGCTACCGCTAATAATAGAACCAGAGCTTGGCTTTTGCAACAGTCTATGTTATTTCTATTATCTGTATCATCCAACTATTGTCTAACTGTCTAACTAACCAACCAACCAATCAACCGACCAACCAACCAACCCTTTTACAATACAAAATATATCCCTTTATAGGCAGCCCGAAGGTCTTGCCATTACAACACTGTGGGCCTGTCCCAACAGTAACCCAAAACCCTAACTAGTGACAGTCGGCCATATCTGTACTTGAGGTAGCCGCTTTCCGTCATACCACAGCTCTTTGTAGTCTTCCATGCTTCCCAGCGCTGATCATGGGTACTATGCACCACTTCGCTTTTCTGTCCTTCATCTTCAATGCTTTAGCCTCGTTGCTCCTTTTCCTTTATGAGGGTTGCTGATCCCTCCTGTCTTCGCCGCTGCCTTCAATGTAGTGTGTGAGCTCTCTCTTCTCGGCCGCTCAGGTACAGTCGTCTTCCTTGACTTCTCCATCTTCTTCGTCATTGTTTCCGGCTCTGCTCTGTAGCTGGAAACGTGCTACGACGTCGTAGCTATATCTTATCTTCTCTCCGCCAATACTTATCTATCTGCTAAACTAGCAGCTTCTTCTGTAGCTGCGGGACCCTGCTCCAACAGTCCCCTAACACTTACTTGTGGCTCGCCCTCCAGCCACTACCAGCGGGCTTCTCCTGCTGTAGCTTTTCCTTGGCTTCCTGCGAAGCCTTATTAAACTTGTCTCGAAGTCCTGCGACTTCGTTCTGCATTGCTTCGACACGCTCCTTATAGTTTCTGTAACTTGGTTCGTTGGGCTCTCTTATCCTTCCTGCCCTTAGTCATGGTCTCGCTCTCGTCGCTCCTGAAACTTTTTAAGAACCTTCTAGTGTTTGAAAGGTCTTCCACAGATATCCTTTCCTCTTTATCTGGGTTAGAACTTTTATCACAAGGAAAATATGTATCTTCCATCCTTCTCAAACATTTCATTCAGTCTGGAGCCCTCTATATGAAAGAGATACAAACCATGAATTCTGCTCCGAGAACAAGCCTTTGTCTGCATCTTGAAGTTCTGCTTGCTCGGTTTGTTTTCCCTTTCATTTTTCTTCTCAACAACTCGCTCCAGGTATTCGCGTGACTCTGGTTCCACATATTTTCATTCTTGAGCTCTGGAACCTCTTGTTCTGCTCTTAGCTGATGAGATAGGTCATCTTCCTTCTCTCGTTGCTTTCTTTTTCTCATTTTTACTTTCCTCCTGGAAGGAGATTTCTTCTCATCATTCTTCTGCTCTGCTTTCTTATCTTTAGTGATCGGCTCGGCGTTCTTCTTCTCCTTAGCAGAGACTTTGGTGACAACTTCTACTTCCAGCGCTTGACTCTTCAATCTTAGCGGCTGTTTGACCTGTGATGTACCTAATTTCACAACCCTGGGCGGCGTCGTCATAGCGGACCTACGGCCACCAGGGTCGAAGCGTCTCGGCATGTCTTCTAAAGGTTCGTCCTCGGACAGAACCATCTTAGCGGAATCTCCTGGGCGTGCAATGGATGCAAATTCTCAAAATCATAGCACTCTGTAACAAACTTATCTCTTCACAGGGAATTCTGAACAACTTACTCTATAGCTCTCGGTTTTTCTGCAAACATAACCGTCCCAATTGAATACTTTCTGCTTTTATGCACAATACGATAATCCCGGACGCAACGGTCATCTAGACTGAACCCGTCGGTCGTAATAAATTCCTGGACAAGACCACACCCATCATCCGATCCTTAATAAATGCGGAAATCCGATCGAATTTCCCTCGAAGTGTGTGTACAGGCGCCGGTCTCGTCGAAGATTTGCCAAATCTGGAAAAATTGATTATACTGCTGCCAAATATACAGTAAGATATACCGATCATTTCCTCATTAACTGCCTGTCAGAGGGTGATTTGACTGGCCCTCTGTCAGTTGCAAAACTGAATACGTGGCACGGGGGAACATCGCACTGCCGCAATGCGACTCCGCATCACCTGCGTAAAAAAATACTTTTTTTTTTATCCCACTAATGACTTGCGCAAAATGAACCGACCTTATGCGACTCCTCATACTTAGAAAATACCTGCCGGTGTAGACTAGTTCCCGGTGCGATGCCTCCTTTCAACTACACTGGACATCTGCACCACCATAAACTGGCTAAGCTAGGGATGAGAGGCGGGGTGGCTATCACTATAGAGCTTAAGCCTACTTCCATTAATCCAAGTGGCAAGAAGCTCCCCATCCATCTTGCTGAGATGAACGACACCTCCCTCTGTAACTTGTTGTATCTGATATGGCCCCAGCCAATGCATCTTGAACTTCCCTGGAAACTTAATAAACTTGCTGTCATAGAGGAGCACTAGGTCTCCGATCTGAAAAGTCTTACTCTTAATGTGTCTGTCATGCCAAGCTTTTTCTCGTGCCTTCTGCACTTTCTGATGGAATCCCGCGATGAATCTGTCTTCTTCTAAGGCAAGCAGCTGTGCTAGCCTTTCTTCCATTGTGTCTGTATCAATCATCCTGGTAATCTGAGCAATTCTTAAGCTAGGAAGGATATACTCCATGGGCATAACAACCTCCTGTCCGTATACCAAGCTGAAAGGCGTGTGTCCTGTAAGTTTCTTGCATGTGGTCCTGTACGCCCATAATACAACGTTAACTCTAAGGTCCCAATCGTTCCTTTGGATGTTGCAGATCTTGGTAAGCGCATTTTCTAAAATCTTGTTAAAGGCATCCACCGTACCATTAGCCCGTGGGTGGTAGGGAGTGCTCTTATGGTGCTGAATCTGGAATTCTTCTGTCAAGGCCTCGATAGTGCTGTTCAAGAAATGGGTACCTTGGTCGCTCATCAAAATTACTGGGCATCCAAATCTACTGATGATGTTCTCAAAAATGAACTGTGTGGCTGTAGCAGCATCAAAATTCTTTGCTGCTTTGGCCTCTACCCATTTGGTGAGGTACTCTGTTCCAGTGATGATATATCTCGCACCAGTTCATTTTCCTGGTGGGTTGATAGGACCCACAAAGTCTATAGCCCACTTGTCAAATGCGCGCAGCGTAACCTGCGGTCGCAGCGGCATTTCATCGCGTCACGAGGGTTTTCCTACCCTCTGGCAGATATCGCAGCATCTGCAAAAGTCCTTAGTGTCTTTGTGCAATGTAGGCCAACATAATCCTACAGCCAAGATTTTCTGCGCAGTTGGCTTTCCTGCGAAATGACCTCCTGCGGTTCCTGAATGTGCCTCCCTAATGATAGTCTCTTTTTCATGCGGCATCACACATCTGTGCAGGACTTCATCTGGACCTAACTTGTATAACTGTCCTGCAATTAGGGTGAAGTCTGTTGCTTTAACAACCAATTACTTCTTTTGCTGCTTAGTAAACTCCTCAAGTGCTAATCCGGTAGTAAGGAAGTGGATAATATCAGCATAGTAGTCATCTGTGATTTGAATAGAAAACAGCTGCGCATCTGGTAAATTGTCCTCTAGGTTACTTCGCTCTTCTCCTGAGTCTATCCGCGACAGATGATCAGGTCCGGCGTTCAATCTTCCTGGTTTCACAATGATTTCGAAATCATACTCCTAAAAGAGGAGTAACCATCTGCAGATTCCCCCCCTAACACTGGCTTATTGACCAGATACTTCAAGGTAGAATGGTCAGTAAACATCTTGAACAGGGCACCCAATAGGTAGTGCCTGAACTTCTGCAGCGCATACACCATAGCTAGGCCTTCTCTTTCTGTTGTGGTGTAGTTATTTTTTGCTGTCGATAGCTTTCTACTGGATTATGTGATAGGATGGTCAATGTCCCCTTCTCTTAGTTGTGTTAAGACAACCCCTAGTGCGATGCCTGATGCATCCACATGTACATGAAATGGCTTAGTCCAGTCTGGAAATACTAGGATGGGTGATGTAACCATCTTCTCTTTAAGTGTGTCTAGACTCTGCTGACATTCCTCATTCCATAGGAATTTTACATCTTTCTTTAGTAATTTCTCCATTGGTGCTGTAATATTTGCGTAGCCCTTGATGAACTTTCTGTAGTACCTGGTAAGACCAAGTACTGTCCTCAGTTGCTTGACTGAGTTGGGTGCTGGAAGATTTACAATGATGGCGATCTTCACGGGATCTACCATCAAGTCTTGTCTGCACACAATATGACCCAACAAAATACCGAATGGTGCACAAAATATACATTTTTTCAAGTTTAGAGAAATCTGGTACTGCCTACATTTCTCTAACATCAGTCTTAAGTCTCCTATGTTCTTGTCGATTAGTCCAAATACAGTCCAATCATCAAAATATACTTCTAGGATATTATGGATGTATTCTTTAAATAAAACAACTACTACTCTAGAAAATATAGCTAGTGCATTCTTAAGACCCAAGGGCATTACTGTATACTAGAACGAGCCCCATTCTGTTGCAAAGGTGGTCTTGGATCGATCTTCTGGATGTATTCTGATCTGATGGTAGCCTGAAAAGCCATCAGTGAAGGAGTAGACCTCCTGTTCTCCCACGTTGTCTAATACCTCATCAGTGAACGGTGTCGGAAATGGATCATGAAGCGATGCATCGTTGAGCTTGCGCAGATCGACACAGATCCTGATGTCCCCTTTGGTTTTCTTCTCTTGCACGACCATGGGGCTAACCCATTCTCTTTCTTCTATCGTCTCAATGATTCCTGCTGCTAGTATCTTATCAATTTAGTCCTTTACTTTTTCTTTGTAGCGCGGATTCAATCTATATGGGCGCTACTTGACTGGTCTAGCATCCTCCTTCAATGGTATCCTTGTGACTCCCAGGTCGCCAACTATTCCCTTCATCTCTGTGAACTTGGTGGGAAATAGGTCCTGATAGTCATGTAAAAAATCTGCAATCTGTCTGACTGTTTCATCGTTCCAATAGTCTCCAATAGAGGCAAACTTAGGTTCTGCGTCTGTGCCAATATTGATCTTTTTAATCTTGATGGGCTCTGTGATTGCTGGAATCTCTAACTGTGGTCCCTCAACATCGTGAGTCCCTTCTGACTCCGAAATGTTGGTGTTGTGAGGGTCTTCATATGCATCCTGTGGTTCTGATGTAAAATTATAACACTCTAACGCCTCTTCTAGCTGGATAGCCCACTCGGGTTGAGCTGGCACTGATATGGTACAGTCTTCAAATATCTTGCTCTTTATTACTTGTAGGGCCTGATCAACACCTGGATACTCAGATTCAAAAGAGAAGGTGAGTAGAAAGCTATCTATCATAAGTGGCCATGTTGTTGTTCCCTTGCGCAATTCAGTCTTTGTATACCAGCTCCTTGCAACTGTGTCCAAAGTATGAATGAATCGGTGAACCCATTCATCCTCGGGAATGTCCGACCAATTCTGTTTGCATGTCTGAATGTGTGACCTGGGGTCACTCTCTCCTGTGTACTTCTGCGGTACATACTCTCTGTCGACACAAAATCTGATCGCCATCAATATTTTAATATCATCCCATGATGCAATGTTCTCTTTATGCGCGTACCACCATCTTGCAGGTGTGGCTCGTACTGCAAGGTCCATAGCTGCGATCCTCTGCTCGTAAGGAATCTGTTGTTCAAACTGCTCAAGGAAGTCCTGGATATCTGTCAGACCATGATATGATGGAATCTCATTGATCTCTGTGCCAATCCATCGCAGTGACTTAGTCAAGTATGCGCACCTGCGCGCTGAGACTTCGTGAAGTCTGTTCTGCCAGTTCTCTAGACCAACATCTGAATTTGATGCGCATGAGCTGTCACATTGCCAACTAATGTTCCAATATTCCGTTGGATTGACATAGTCGCTCTGGTTTGTGGTCATTTGATAGAGACTCTCCATGTTACATGCCTCCTCCTCTGCTCGGATAGGTTCAATATATCTAGGACCCTGGAAATGATCCAACGGTGCGATGACCCAGATCTGCGCATCCTCAAAGGTCATTTGTCTTCTCTTTAGGTCGATAACATCCATGTTACCGATCTCCCAATCAATACCTAGTAGTGCTGGATACGATTTACTGTCGCCAATGATTTCTATAACTTCAAAGTCTGCAAAGCTGCGAACTCCGTCAATGTCAACTGGCACCTGCGGTAGCCGACCCAGAGGTGATACTCACTGCTGGTTAGCTAATCTCAGGTGGATAGGCGATCTGACTAACTTAGGGCTACCCATCTGTTCCCATGTTTTCTTAGTCAAAACATTTACGTCCGATCCTATATCTAGGATTACCTCATCCATTTCAAATTCTCCCACCTGCACTGTAAGTCGCATCTCTCTTCCCGTTCTTGTATGTCCTGTAATATTATGAAGAGCACGCTGTGTACTGCTCGTGGAAGAAGATGGCTGGCACTGATCTATAATGCGCTGAAGTTCTGTGATAGCTTGCTCATTTCTTACAAGTTTTAGACAACTCCGCAGGAAGGAATGTACACTTCCTGTCATTTCGTCCTCATCGCATCTTTCTGATGTGGTAGCCTGCGGTGTCTGTACAAGGCTATCGCCACAAGGTGGTTATTGTGGTACGCCCCTAGACGGCGGTACCTACAATCCTGATTGTGTAGGTTCATCAAAGAAAGCCTTGGCTTTTTGAAATGTCTGTTTATTCTTCTGCAGGTCGAGCGGTGTTGCTTTACTAGGAGCTATGCACACCCACTGCTGTCCTGTGTTCTTTTCCGTCTCCCGCGATGTCCCACTGGTAGAAATACTGCTACGAGTCACAATATTGACTCTTGGTTCTAGCTCTTCCTGCTCAGCAGCAATAAGCTGGATGTTCTGGTGTGCTGTTGGCTTAGGTTCTCTGATTTTAGCTATCAAGGTAGGACATTCCTCAATAGTGTGTTCGTAAGATTTACAATAATTACATGTGGTAGTGGGGCTCTGATAGTCCCTAGCATAGTGTCCTACAACTCCACATTTGTAACACGTCACTGGTCCACGACCACGGCCAAAGCATTCTCCACGGCCAAAGCCTTCTGCTCGGCCGAAGCCTCCTCCACAGCCTCGTCCTCTGAATCCTCCACCCCGACCACCATAAGCCGGATCCTGCTGTGGTCCTGCTGCTGGGCCCTGTGTTTCCGATTGGACTCTGTACAAGTCTTTCTTTGCTCCGACCATCATATCATAGGCTCGGCAATCTTGTTCCTGATGGCCTACAGACTTGCAGAAGACGCAGTATAAGTTCTTAGGTGTCTGCACGTACTTCTGAAGTAGAGGGCAATGGTGAGGTAGGTGTCCTCGCGTTTTGCATATCTTGCACCATGGCCCGTGGGTCTGTGGTAAGGGGTTAGGAGCCCCTATTTCTATATATTCTACAAAGACTGGACAATTGTCTTTACTATGGCCCTGTGCTTTACATTTTATGCACCATATCTCTTGCGCAACTTCTTTCCCTTTCTTCAGCTCATGCAACTGTAATGTAAGATTAGCTAACTGGTTTTGTAAAGTTTTCATGCCTGTACTAGTCTCAGCTAGAGGTCAAGCCTCTAGTTTCATTGCCATCTCCAACGCGTCATCCTGCGTCTGGAGTTTCTGCTGCATTAACGGCAAACTGATGTGAGGGAGTAGCGCGGCGATAAACCATTCCTTATGCTGCTTCGGTGCAAACTCAAAACTGACTTGGTCTATAAGGGCTTTGAATTTATGATCAAAGTCCCACAGTGACTCTGTAGGTAGCTGCTTGATGTCTTTGAGTTCTGTAATACACTGTGACTCAGACTTAGGTTTCTTAAACTCTTTAATCACGGCGGTCTTGACCTAGGCAAGTGTCTTGGGTACTGTGGTATACTTTATGTACCATGTTAAAGCTCGATCTCTGAGTGTGGTGACCAACTGTACAAGTTTAAGGTTATCGTCATTGATTGTTTTAATGGTCCACATGGCTTCACATAGAAACCAATGCTGCTCTGGGTTTTCTGCCCCTGTTCCCTTAAATATAGGTAGCTTCATATCATCCCCCATTCTATTTCTACGCGGTGGATGTTGATTTACTATGTTACTACCACTCGGCGGTGTAGGTGAAGGTGATGTAGCGGTGCTAGGTACTGTCTGTGAGCTACTAGATGGAGTTCCTACGGGATTGTTCTGAGTCCCAGTCTGTTTCTGTGGGGTATAAGGGTGGTAAGGGTTACCCCCTTCTGAACCTTCTATAGTATTATGACTTTGCTGTCTAGTATTATCTAGACTGTCTTCAAATATTGGAGATCTGAAATCTACTTTATACTTCTTTCCACTACGTGTTCGTCCAATGTCATCAAAATAACTTTCAAACTCTTGTGACATTAATATCTCTACTTACTCATCTGAAACTAGATCCATTGTTCCTTTTTCATATAATAGCATCTTAATGGACAAGTTTAAAGATCTGAGGTACTTACCACGATATCCTTTGAAGAAGTAGCGCTCAGCCTCGCTGAAGCTCTTTCTCTGGTCAACTGCAAACTCTGTGACAAAGCCGTCTAGCACACTCGCAAGCCAGAAGTCTATTGTCCTTGTTATCGGATTATCAAGGTCCTTCACAATCTGAATCAGCTCCGGTGTCCAGACAATGTTTCTTTTCTTCTCGAATATGCTTGTATCCGTCAACTTGGATAACCAGTCGTATAGCTCGTTTCCAAAGGTAGCAAAAAATATCGCATGTATTTTTGAACTGATATGTTTTTGCAACCAGGCCTCTGTATTCAGCTTAGGACTCCTGTTCTCTCGTTCGACAAAATATTTCTGGTTAGACCAAACCCACTCGTTGAGTTCGTCTCTCATAGGATGCCACCAGAACATCAGCGCTCTATTTATTCAAAACTGGCAACAGAACCATTTGTTTGTTATGGTGGGTAGACCCGGGTTTACTATAATCAACCAACAACACCCCTAGCTCACTGGCCCTTTCGGAAACAGACCGCGAAGCGGCCTGAAGTCTCACCCGAAGTGATTCTAATGGGTTGGTCAAGGACTCAAGCATCTTGGACCAGGTTCTATGGCGTATTTTCTTATGACTCGCAGCTCTTCTAGTTGCGAGGTCTCTTTCTCTACGCGTCGCGTGACTCCTCTGCTCGCGTCGCGCGATCTCCTCGTCTCGCAGCTCTTCTACCCGCGAGGTCTCTTCTACTTTCGTGCGGTCCCTTCCCACGTCGCGCACTTTCACTGACTCGCGACGAATCCAGCCTTATCGCATCACCTCTCACCAGGCGACACATAACTTCCTCCCAACGCTAAGCCCTTAACCTACAATATCATGCACTGCAGCTCCTCTGCCGATGCGGTATCGCCCTCTTGCTATAACCTACTCCCGCGGCTCAGCGCACTTAGCGTTGTTCGTGTCAACTCGCAAGGCTCAACATACCAGGCTGTTCAATACTGCAAATAGTGACTGTTTCAAGCAAAGCATAAATGAACCCGCATACAACATGCCAAAGACTTCAACTTATGATTACCCTTTTATATTGCTGTAAACTGATTAACACATTCATTCATTAAACTGCAAACAAAGTCCATGAAATTACTGATAAATGCACAAGTAAACATAACACATAATCTAATCACATAACACTCGATTTTAACGTGGTTCACCTCCATGATGGAAGTTACGTCCACAGAACTATGTTTTTATTATAGCTCAGGGGAAGGTAAAACACAGTTCTGCTGCACCGCATATGCAGCTCAAGATCTTCTCTCTTAGATCTCTTTTGTCCTCTATATTGCGCTCCTACAATAAACTCTTCCCTCTCTGTTGATCCCTGCGGATCATTACATGCATGCTCTATAAGCCAGCTACTGGTTACAGTAAGATTGCTACCGCTAATAATAGAACCAGAGCTTGGATTTTACAACAGTCTATGTTATTTCTATTATCTCTATCATCCAACTATTGTCTAACTATCTAACTAACCAACCAACCAATCAACCGACCAACCAACCAACCCTTTTACAATACAAAATATATCCCTTTATAGGTAGCCCGAAGGTCTTGCCATTACAACACTGTGGGCCTGTCCCAACAGTAACGCAAAACCCTAACTAGTGACAGTCGGCCATATCTGTACTTGAGGTAGCTGCTTTCCGTCATACCACAGCTCTCTGTAGTCTTCCATGCTTCCCGGCGCTGATCATGGGTACTGTGCACCACTTCACTTTTCTTTCCTTCGTCTTCAATGCTTCAGCCTCGTTGCTCCTTTTCCTTTATGAGGGTTGCTGAGCCCTCCTGTCTTCGCTGTTGACTTCAATGTAGTGGGTGAGCTCTCTCTTCTTGGCCACTCAGGTACAGTCGTCTTCCTTGACTTCTCTGTCTTCTTCGTCATGGTTTTCGGCTCTGCTCTGTAGCTGGAAACGTGCTACGGCGTCATAGCTCTATCTTATCTTCTCTCCGCCAATACTTATCTATCCGCTAAACTAGTAGCTTCTTCTGTAGCTGCGGGACCTTGCTCCAACATTGTGAATTTGATATCTCATTCAAATCTAGATGAGCTCTCCTCATAACATATTTTTCTTGTCATTGTAAGGACTACTCCATAAGAAATATATTGTCACTAGTGCATATGCTACAATAGTCATGGAATTTGAATCAACTCATTTAGAACTTGAAGAAAATATTAGCCATGGCTACATACCCTAAGTGCATATGCCCAAGCTTAACAACATTTCCACTTCTCTTTTGCAACAAGCATACAATCATGCCCAACTAGAATTACATATGCACCCTTAAAGACCAAAATTCATAGGTTATGCATGTCACATTGATTCTTACATCCATGTATACACTTTACATCTTATGTCTTTATTTTGTTCATCACTCCAAACATGGAATTTCACAAGTACAATATACATACATGTTATCACAAGCTTAGCTCATTTTCATAACTAGCTTAATGGAAATAAAATTCATGGGTTATGCATACCACACTAAGTTTTATATCCATATACCATTTACATCATGAATATTTGGTTCATTCGTCACTCACATGGATTTTCACATGCATAAGACACACACATTATCATAATCCTATCACATTCTTAAAACCAACTCCATGCAAATAAAATTTTGCAACCCCAATTCCACCAGGTGTCCCTGAACAGTATCTGAAGGTGACCTGCAACTCGCCATAGATCGATGCTCGGGCCTTCGATCAACGAACTATTGATTCCATTGGATTCGTGACGTGGGATTTTATCTAGGTGGGGGGGGCTCTCCTTCCTGTCCATTTCCCGGTGACCTCCGTCTATGGTGGTTTCTGGAGCTAGGGTTTCACTCGATAGGGGACAATACAGTCACGCCAATGAGGGCCAAATATGGAAAGCCACAGATGGTGGGGATGCGGTTGGAATTTCCATATTTCCCATGCCCAAACACACTAGCAGGAGTTAACAGAATTCAAAATTTCTGCTCCGTGAGGGTTTTTGCTCACCGGGCCCAATTCCACCAGGTGTCCCTGAACGGTATCTGGAGGTGACCTACAACTCGCCATAGATCGATGCTCGGGCCTCCGATCGATGAACCATTGATTCCATTGGATTCATGATGTGGGATTTTAGCTAGGAGGGGGTCTCTCCCTCCTGTCCATTGCCCGGTGACGTCCGTCTACTGTCGTTTCTAGAGCCAGGGTTTTGCTCAGTAGGGGACAATGCAGTCACACCAACGAGGGCCAAAGATGGAAAGCCACAGATGGTGGGGATGCAGTTGGCATTTCCATATTTCCCATGCCCAAACACACTAGCAGGAGTTGACAGAATTCAAAATTACAGCTCTGTGAGGTTTTTTGTGCACCGGACCCAAGTCCACCAGGTGTCCCTAAACGGTATCTGGAGGTGACCTGCAACTCGCCATAGATCGATGCTCGGGCCTTCAATTGATGAACCATCGATTCTGTTGGATTCGTGACGTGGGATTTTAGCTAGGGGGGGGCCTCTCCCTCCTGTCCATTGCCCGGTGACATCCGTCTACGGTCGTTTCTGGAGCTAGGATTTCACTCAGTAGGGGAAAATGCGGTCACGCCAACGAGGGAAAAAGATGGAAAGCCACGGATGGTGGGGGTGTGGTTGGCATTGCCATATTTCCCATGCCCAAACACACTAGCAAGAGTTGACAAAATTCAAAATTGCTGCTCCATGAGGTTTTTTGCGCACCGGGCCCAAGTCCACCAGGTGTGCCTGAACGGTATCTGGAGGTGACCTGCAACTCGGCATAGATCGATGCTTGGGCCTCCGATCGACGAACCGTCGATTCCGTTGGATTCATGACACAGGATTTTAGCTAGGGGGGGGGCCTCTCCCTCCTGTCCATTTCCCGGTGACCTCTGTTTACGGTCGTTTCTTGAGCTAGGGTTTCATTTCATGACTAGTTATGCATAAAATTATGTCTTTGAAAGATGCCAACCAACTGGTCTCGAGATTTACAAAATTCTAAACATATTTCTCTAAATTGCTTACAAGATATCGAATAAAATGATATAGGGTATCAATGAGTTTTATTTTATGGCTAAGTTGTTATCACAAAACACATGAGGTGCTTCATTTTCTTCATGCTAGAGATCTACTAAAATCCTCCTTAGCCATATAGCAAGACACACTAGTGATGTTGCTGCCACATAATGTTCCTTCTTTCTCTCTATGTATTGTTCATGTTAAATCTTCCCCTGCCTCTATTATTTGTTCCACTTCCTTTGATGATAATTGGTTGTGTACGGAATGTTCAAGAGTATATTTTTGCAAATCAATTATTGATTCATGAGACAGTAAGGATCCCATCAACTCTTCTCTTGATAGATGTGACAGTCCTTTGCATTCTTAAATGGCTATACTACAATGACAAGTTTCTTAGGAAGGATTCTTAACCTATTTCATAGCCTTCTGGTTAGTCAAATATTCTCTATGAATTCTTATCTAGTTGACGAGTTCCATTACCCTTTCCATAAATTGATTTGTTGTCTTATAATCCTTCATTTTCAAATTCTCAAATTCTATTTTAAGAGTCTATAACTGGACATGTTTCACTTTATTAGTGCCTTGATAGGCCATTTCCAAAATTTCCCAAGTTTCTTATGTTGATTTAGCAGTTCTAATTTTTTAGAATATTAAATCATCAATGCCTTGTTGGGTTAACCACAACACACTATTTTAATTATTTATTTGTTCGTTTAATTGGTTTCTTTGTGCACTAGCCATCCCTTGTATTGTTTCTTGATCTCATTATATATATCTCATTTCTATTGGTTCTCGTCATTCTTGAGATATTAGGAATGATCTCATATGAATAAACCAAAATTAATCATTTTTCTCTATTTAAATTGGTCATTGATCTTCACCCAAACCGATGTTAGACACCATTCAAACAAATGCAATGAGTTGGATGCCTTATAACTATTTTTTATAGTCGAAAAATGGACTTAATTGTCCTCTCGAAACTTAAGGATCCTTTTCTTATATGCCAATATTGAAAGTGTTGAGTTTACGTTGGTGTCTGTACTGCTATCTTAATTCCCTCTGATTTATTATTTATTTTTGGCCACATGAGACCTTGGTCATTTCTTTTTCTTTAAAGAAAACATATATTGATAATTGATTTTTGGTCACATGAGACCTTGACCATTTTGGTCATTTCTATGAATCTGACATGTCTTGCCATGATACTTGTTCGACGACCATTCGCTCCTATACTAGTTGGATTGGGTCTATGGGAGGGTTTAGGTTTAGCTACTAGTATGAAATTGATGAAGGGTTATTGTTCTATCACATGGAACAACTTGATTATGTCGGTGTAATTTTTAGCTTGATTATGCAACTATCATGTTTTGGTGTATTTGTTGTACCAATTGGAGAAGTCCACAGATCAATGCTCGGGCCTCCGATCGATGAACCGTCGATTCTGTTGGATTCGTGACATGGGATTTTAGCTAAGGGGGGGCCTCTCCCTCCTGTCCATTTCCCGGTGACCTCCATCCACGGTCATTTCTGAAGCTATGGTTTCGCTCAGTAGGGGACAATGCAGTCACTCCAACGAGGGCCAAAGCTGGAAAGCCACGGATGGTGGGGATGCGGTTGGAATTTCCATATTTCCCATGCCCAAACACACTAGTAGGAGTTGACAGAATTCAAAATTTCCGCTCCATGAGGTTTTTTGCGCATCGGGCCCAAGTCCACCAGGTGTCCCTGAATGGTATTTGGAGGTGACCTGCAACTCGCCATAGATCGATGCTCGGGCCTCCGATCGATGAACCGTTGATTCCGTTGGATTTGTGATGTGGGATTTTAGCTAGGGGGGGACTCTCCATCCTTTCCATTTCCCAGTGACCTCCATATATGGTCATTTCTGGAGCTAGGGTTTCGTTCAGTAGGGGACAATGCAGTCATGCCAACGAGGGCCAAAGCTGGAAAGCCACAGATGGTGGGGATGTGGTTGGCATTGCCATATTTCCCATGCCCAAACACACTAACAGGAGTTGACAGAATTCAAAATTGCCGCTCCGTGAGGTTTTTTGCGCACCGGCCCCAAGTCCACCAGGTGTCCCTGAACGGTATTTGGAGGTGACCTGCAACTCAGCATAGATCAATGCTCGAGCCTCCAATCGATGAAACGTCGATTCCGTTGGATTCGTGACGTGGGTTTTTAGCTAGGGGGGGGGCTCTCCCTCCTGTCCATTGCCCAGTGACCTCCGTCTATGGTCGTTTCTGGAGCTAGGGTTTCGCTCAGTAGGGGACAATGCAGTCACGCCAACGAGGGCCAAAGATGGAAATCCACAGATGGTGGGGATGCGGTTGGCATTGCCATATTTCCCATGCCCAAACACACTAGCAGGAGTTGACAAAATTCAAAATTGTCGCTCTGTGAGGTTTTTTGCACACCGGGCCCAAGTCCACCAGGTGTCCCTGAACGGTATTTGGAGGTGACCTGCAACTTGCCATAGATCAACGCTCGAGCCTCCGATCGATGAACCTTCGATTCCGTTGGATTCGTGACATGGGATTTTAGCTAGGGGGGGCCTCTCCCTCCAGTCCATTTCTCGGTTACCTCCGTCTACGGTCGTTTCTGGAGCTAGGGTTTCACTCAGTAGGGGACAATGCAGTCACGCCAACGAGGGCAAAAGTTGGAAAGCCACTGATGGTGGGGATACAGTTGGAATTTCCATATTTCCCATGCCTAAACACACTAGCAGGAGTTGACAGAATTCAAAATTTCCGCTTCGTGAGGTTTTTTGCGCACCCGGCCCAAGTCCACCAGGTGTCCCTGAACGGTATCTGGAGGTGACCTGGAAATTGCCATAGATCAATGCTCGGGCCTCCAATCGATGAACCGTCAATTCTGTTGGATTCGTGACGTGAGATTTTAGCTAGGGGGGGGCCTCTCCCTCCTGTCCATTGCTCGATGCCCTCCATCTACGGTGGTTTCTGAAGCTAGTGTTTCTCATAACTAGAGGCATATTTCAACTTTTAGATCCCTCGGGGTTGAGGAAAAATTACTTGATGTATTTCTACATATTAGATTGTGTATTTCACCTTTGAGGAGGGATTTGGAGTAAAAATATTTTGTTCAAGGAATTTTCTACATTTTAATAAGAAAGATCTTTGCTTGAGGAGACACCATGT
>LPNX010396166.1:0-57900 GCA_001517045.1 Pseudotsuga menziesii
GTGTCTTAGGTTATCCTTCTAGTAGGCCACAAATTCAAAACTATCGCCTCAACTTCCTCCTAGTTGCACTGTATTTGTTTATTAATATTCATTCCTTATGATAAACCCAGGGCCGAACTTACATTGTGAGGTTTTATTCAACTAGGGCTGGCGTATTTATTGTATACCCAAAATCCTTCTCCTAATATTGACTCTCCTCTTCTTCATATGGTATGGTTTTGGGATTGAAATAATGAGATTTTCTCATGGGAAAGATGGTGAGGTGCCCTTAAACTAGTATGTTGTTATAAACTATCCTCACAACGCTTAACTTGTAGAAAAATATGAGGTAATCTGACCTTAACAAGGTCCATACACATGATTATATTCACAAATCATGAGCATGAAGACTTATTACTGGCACAAAAACTTGTTTAAGACCCCCATATCATTGTCATGGACTGTCATAAATGCATTCTTAATTTCCTTCACTCCTCCCATAGTTTCCTATCAAATTCCTTCATTAAAAGAAGCCTTGAACCCGTCATAAAACTTGCCAAAGAGGACTGTCATGCCCAACCAATAACCAAGTTTTTCTAATAGTAATTTCACAAACATTTTTACTTTGAGGAATTTAGGAAGGAAATTGGAACTTTCTTATAATCTCTTTGTCAAAAATATAAGCATATGGACACCATCATTTCTTGACTGAAAGGTACTATTGCTGCTGTTACAATACAATTTGCTTGGGATGGAAATAGTTGTCTTGACATTAGTGTGAAATCATAATGCTATCATAATTCTCATAATGCAAACTTTAACAGCAGCCCTTCATAATGCTATCACAATTCTCATTCTCTCCTCTTAGAATCATCAGGCAACTGAAACCCCATCAATCCAAGTAAATTTGATGCAGGACCTGGCAGGCCTTGTTGTGAAGAGAACGAGTCCAGGAGACTTTGAACAAGGTTAACATCAATATCAACAGGTCTCAAATCTTCATCCTCAGTCCCTTTAACATCTGATTGTGCCTGCACATACAAATTGAAGCTACTGATTTGTCAATATGATGAATGCAAGGAGAGGAATGAAATTTTGAAAATAATAGAATAAATAATTTAATTATAATGTAATCTATATTTTTTATATACTCCAGACAGTTTTAGATAAACATAAGTAATAAAAATATTTAACTTGACACTTGCTGGTATAAAAGGTGCCAGCTTAAAGCATAACACAACTTGGAACATAACAAATTTTGCACTCAACTATTGAGAACTGGCCATAGTATTCGTTAAAAAGACTATTTTTACTTATATACTATAATATTGAGTACATAATGAGCTTGGGTGGCACTTTACTTTCCTCAAAGATGATATAGGATGCATTCTGCAACCAAGACAACTAGAGTGCACTCTGCAACCGTAGGACATGACTCATATGCCCTTAAATGTAACAGAGGAATCTAAATAAATTTATGATGATAATGATTCCTTAGAAGAGAGGACATATCTATAACGTATGAAGTGTTATAAAAAATCCCTGAAGACGTGACTCTAAAATACATGTGACTATTGTCTTCTAATGAGCCTGTAATTAATAAAAAATTTATAAGCATAAGAAGTGACTTGTACATGATTGCCTTTATAGACCATAACTTCCTTGCGATTTAACAAAAGAATAACATATTATATATTGTCAGCATCAACTCAGGATAAACTTTACAATGGTAACATCAATAATATGGCCTTGGATATCCAACCAGATAAATTAAGGGAGGCAAAAAACTCCTATACAGGGTATAAGGTGTTGCCTAGAGGCACAACAGTGGAGAGCTTGGACCAAAAGTCAATAAAGAATCAAAACTCTCTCAACTTGCCATCTGTTAGTGTGTAAAGCATGGACCTAAAGTTGCTTCAGAATTTGTTAATTTTTGTTGAAGATGATAGAAGTTGGCAGGCCAAAGTGCACCTAGGGATGAGTGAAGAGGAGCTATGTGGCTTCTTACCTAGTTTCCATGTTTGTGCAAGGATTAAAAATATGAAACTTTGGAGTCCATTGTCCATATAATGTAGATATTCAATAATAGCTTGTTTGAAACTCAAATATCATTCTACATACAAGTACAAATGCCATGAATTATGAACAGGTGACATATTTCTCCATTGTCTGTTGTGAAATCAGGTCAAAAAGTGAAGTCACAAAACTTGGAAGTCATATTCGTACAGTCAATATGACTCACAATTGACTTAGGAGTCTCACACATACTCACAAATTAAAATTCCATGTATGACTCAAGGTCGAGTTAATTCTCGAAGGCATTACAGATATTCCTCAAAGAGTAGAGTCAGGCACTGGATTCTACATCGACTCAAAAATTCTGGTAACACTAATTGCCAAAAACACACTCAGACTATGTGACAATTTGAAACATCTCCCAAAAAGTGGATCACACACAACCCCCTAAGTCATAGAGACCTTTTTACTACAAAGAATAAGTCTGGTAAGACTAATTGCATAAAGCATTGAAACTGACAATTTGATTCATCTCCCAAAAAGTGGATCGACCAAAGCCCCGTTAAGTCATATAAAGACCCTTTTACTGGAAAAAACAAATTTATTCTCTACATCGTGTGGGAAATCCAAGATTAAGATAGTTGAGAACTTGAGTGAAATCCATCTAGTAAAGCAAGATCTACTACCATTACTTGGTGAAAGAAGGCTGGCAAACAGGAATTCAGCCCATTTTCTTATGAAGATACTTTATTCAAATATCCCCTTCCTTCTACTTGTATAATATCCATCAAGTTCAAAGAAACCTTAGATCATTTACTGGAAATGGAGATTAAAGAAATAACATTAAAGATGCCAGCAAAGAGGCTTAAAAGGAAGAAACTACAGGAGGCACCTTATTCTTATCCCCAGCTGAGGAAAGATCTTCTGCATGAACAAACCTTTTTGTTAAAGAAGTTTTCTATAGTTCATCCTTCAACGCATCTAAATAAGCATCCATAAAAGTGTTACTAGGTTCTTCAGCCCCTTTTGTAGCATCGGGCCAACTATTATCACTGTCCATCTCATCTGCAAATAATACCAAAGCCAAAATAAATTAGTACAAGAAAACATCAAATCTAGATCACTAGTGTTCATGGTAAACCAATGTAACACCCAAAGAATGTAATGGTTGAGGGAAATCCACAAAAACCCAAGATGTGGTTATAGATAAGCCAAAGAAAACCTAGGAGTGAAAAGGTTTTGATTCCAAAATTGTTGTTGAACTATGTATAAGAAAAAAAATTCTAGAGACTGTCATAAATCCATTCTTAATTGCCTTCATTGTCATGGACTATCATAAATCCATTCTTAATTGCCTTCACTCCTCCCATAGTTGCCTATCAAATTCCTTAATTAAAAGAAGCCTTGAACCCGTCATAAAACTTGCCAAAGAGGACTGTCATGCCCAACCAATAACCAAGTTGTTCTGACAGTAATTTCACAAAAAAATTTACTTTGAGGAATTTAGGAAAGAAATTGGAACTTTCTTATAATCTCTTTGTCAAAAATATAAGCATATGGACACCATCATTTCTTGACTGAAAGGTACTATTGCTGCTGTTACAATACAATTTGCTTGGGCTGGAAATAGTTGTCTTGACATTAGTGTGAAATCATTTTCACTTTGCAAAAACAAAAGTAACTTGGAAGTTGCCTATGTCATTGAAGTGTTTATTCACATACGTTTGGCCATTGCATTTGATTGTTTTTCAAGATATAATTTTAATTGACTGGAAATAGCTTTCACGACATGTCTTGTTACTTGGAAGATTGAGTTTTGCAATTTTGAAGTAAATTGAAGATACAAATTGATACAGTTGTATCATTTCATTTGCGATATGATGGAAATCAACCACCTCTGACAGTCCTATGGAGCAAATTTGCAATTTTCAATTGCCTCATTTCTATTTCGAATTTGCACTTTGTTGACTTCATCATATGGATGGAAATTTGATATAATGATATATTTGTTAGTGGTTGTCATTCTCTCATTTGCTAAAGTTCCACTAATTTATCATAAATCATTCATTGCTATCTATGCTTAACATAGGTGCTCATATAACCTTTCTATAAATGGAAAGTTTGATAATAATTGTTTTTGGGCTTGCTTGAAACATTTGCATTTATTCTGACTTGAACAAATAACTAGCTTGGAACAACCATACTCATTCAAACATACTACTCTTGGAAGAGCTATATATTTGATACATGACTTAATTGAGCATATCAAAACATGAAGCAAGTCTTTGTCATCCAAATCATATATATATTTCTTGCACACATACATTTGGTCAAAGCTATTAATCATTTGTCATTTTATCTCACGATTGTTACTTCAGGCATAGCTTACTGATATTTGTTTCTGGGCACTTTGTTAGCAACATTTGCTTTATTGTAGTAATTTCACAATCTATACAAACATCAAGGTGTGTCTCCAGTAATCTGGCATTTGTATTTTTTTTTTTAAACACTTATAGCCGTCGGTTAAGCGACGGCCTGTAGGTGATTTAAAAAAAATAAAAATTCAATACCGTCGCTTAACCGACGTTTAAGTTTTCATAATCCGTCGGTTAAGAGACGGGTTTCTTTGGTGAACCGACGGCCTATAAGTGTAGTTTTTTTTTTTAAATTTCTCCACCGTCGCTTAACCGACGTGTAACCGACGCTTACATTTTCATTATCGTTGTTTAAGTGACGCGTGTTTAAATTTTAAATGATAAAGAATATAAAATAGATGCCAGATAACTGACGATTTACATTTAACCGACGGTAATTAACCGATGCTTAACCGATGCTTACATTTTCCTTATCATTGTTTAAACGACGTGCGTTTAAAGTTTAAATGATAAATAATATGAATTAGATGTTGGATAACCAACGATTTACATTTAACCGATGGTAATTAACCGACGCTTACGTTTTCATTATCGTTGTTTAAGCGACGTGTGTTTAAAGTTTAAATGATAAATAATATGAATTACATGTCAGATAATCGACGCTTAACCGACGCTTATGTTTTCATTATCGTCGTTTAAGCGACGCGTGTTTAAAGTTTAAATGATAAATAATATGAATTAGATGTCAAATAACCGATGATTTACATTTAACCGACGATAAACTGAGCGGTCACTTAACCGACGGATTGGAAAGGTGTTGGATAACCGACGACAATCCACCGACACTTAAAAAAATCATAGTGTCGTACATGCGACAGGGAAGTGTCAAAAATCCGACAATACAGCCGTCAGATTTTTGGTCGAAATGTATTAGTGCTTGGGTTTGATAGTGGACCTGTCAGCCAGTTCTAAAATGGTAGGGGTTGGCCGAATATTGATGAACCCAAGTTTTTGTATAGTTTCCATGGTCATAACATTAATAGCTACGCCTAGATCTACCATCGCATTTGGTATCTGGGTGTTCCCAATCTGTAATGTGACAGTGGGGTTCCTAGGATCATCATATTTGGCTAGGAGAGTTTTTCCCATTATCATTTCATATAGTTTCCCTATGACATGGACAGTGGGAGGATCCCTGGGTTTTCTACCTAGTTTTCTTACACAGAGGTCTTGAACTATTTTTGCATAGATAGGCACATCATGGAGGGCCCGCAACAATGGAATTTTGACATATAGATTTTTGAACTCTCCTAAGAGGTTAAATTGGGGTTGTTCCACTGCTTTCTATAGTGTCAGTCTTTCAGGGTATGGTGGTTCTCTAATCAGTTGTGTCAGTTGTGTTTCAATAGTTGTTTCTCTTTGTGTTTCAGCCGATGTCTCGATAGGACTTTCAACATCCTCAATAATGGGGATTTCTGCATTGGATGAGTACTACTGGTTCATCCTTTCTTCAGCCACAGAGGATGGAACATCCTCAATGACTAAAGGCTCCACTACTCTCCCTGATCGTAAGTGTATGTCATTACAGGGAAATGGAGTAATGGATTAAGTGGGCATGTTGGCAGTCTCAAACTGGTGGACTGCTTTATTGTTTGGGTTGGGGTTAGTTTGAGTAGGCAGCTGCGGTAGTATAGGCATATTAGGTGTGGCATTGTTCTGGAGTTGCAGCTGCGGCTGCTAGTACTATTCGTATGGATGAGGGTATTGTTGGTGAGGAAACTGTTGATGTGGAGACTGTTGAGGAGGTAGGTTATGAGGAAACTGCTTTCCTGGATGGGAGTTCCTACACCCAGGAGACAAGAATTCTGTTGGTTTGGTGGTTGTGTCCAAGGGATCCAGTTGAAATTTTGCATAGGAGGTTGAGAAGGATTCCATTAATGGTTGGAATAAGGTGAAGGGAATCTTGTATTCATATTATGCATATTATTCCAATTATTCATATTATTCAAAAATGGAAATTAGTCTGGATTTATACCTTGGTTTCGAGGTTGCCAAGGATTTTTCTGGGCAATGAAGTAGGTTGGTTCCACATCTGGAGTTGATGACTGCAGAACTTCCTTCACTTGAGGTAGTGAGGGGCACTCCTTTGTATCATGGTTCAATTCACAGATCTATCACACTTCCACCTTGTTAAGTGAACACTCCTTCAGGGGGTGCTTCTTCCTACATCTAGGGCAGAATACACCAAGTGTTAGATCTTCTACTGCTTGCTTCTACTTTTCCCTTAGGACATCTATTTCTGAGGAGATGGAGCTCATCATCTCTGTCTTGAAGTTCTCGAGAAGGTTTCTTATTTTTGCTCAGGTGGCTCCTCCATCAGATGAATTTTGTGTTCTGTCGAAGACATATCATTCCAATTTGTCTCGTTTGTTGGTCCTGGAGGATCCTCTGGAATACCTTCTGCATAATTCAACAATCTTTTCAAAGGGTTGCTTCGAGATATCCCCCTTTACCAGCAGGTTCAACATACCTAGGCAGTCTTCTCTAATCCCACAAAGTAGGATTATCTTGAGCACATCTAGTCCCATAGTAGTCTATCCAGCCCTCTACACATTGTATATAAGCCTCTCAATGAAATCTCCCAAACTTTCTTCATCCTTTTGTACCACCTTGAACAATTCTTCTCTTTTATCTTTAGTGTTGCAGTACTCCTGGTATTTTTCAAGGAACACCTTTTTCATTTGATCCCACGTGGTGATAGTCTCACCACCCAGGCTCATGAACCAATGCAACATGCTATCCTTCAAAGTAGTAGGGAAAATTTTTAACTTCTGCTCATTGGAAGTGTAGTCATAGCTACAACAGAGGATGTAAAACTCGAAGAGGAATTCATCCGGATCCTCTGTGGCCTTTCCATGAAAATGAGGTAATATTGATGCTAATATGTTTTTCATGGGGGCCTTTCCATTTGGCTGTCGAATGGGGAACTGGAGTGTAGCAACTATCCCCTCATGCAGGGGATTGTCATCATTGTGATGATTCTCCCCCATCACTTCTTCATGATCTTTAGGTTCACGTCCGTTATTCATGTTTTTCTCTGTTCTCTCCTGTATTTTCCTCTTCTGATCATCCCACTTCTGATGAAACTGTGTCCATTCCTCCTTTGTCACCGCCTTCCCATTAATGTGATAAATCACCTCTTTATCACCTGCTCCCATAGTGCTAACTCTATCTTCCTCTGTAGGGACACCTGAGGGTGTCACAGCTCCTCCTGTGTTCTCCACTGTGGAAACTAATGCTTCCACTCAAGGGGTAACCGAGCTTCTTTTGATGGATGATCCTTGATGGTGAGCTCTGGTAGAAGAGTTGGTTCTGGCAACAAGATCATCAATGAATGTCCTTCTTCCCAACGCCGGATTGCTACCACGACCTCGACTACTTGCAAAATTAGTATTTTGGGGAGTTCTAGGGGTTCTGGGAATGCCACACTGTATTCTCCTCGTATTTATGCAACCCAAAACATGTAAACTTAAAAAATGAAGAAAAATGAATAGATGCAACTACTACTGTGTCTAATAATTACCTTCCCTGGCAATGATGCCAAAATGTTGGTCACTCTATATGCTAGTTAAAAACTATCACGCAGAATGCTGAATATAAATTGTCAACCCAGGGAAGTCTTTTTATTTCAAAGATAATTCACACTGTCTGTGCTTAAACACCAAGTAGTTGATGAACTAAATAAATTGCCCTACCTATCTGTTTAGTCAAACTCCTCCCATAATTAAATTGATCTAGACTACCTATCTAATAATTCAGAATTGCAATAACCTTCCTACAACTTCAACCCAACAATGAACTATTCATGAAATAAATATCTATACTTACTTTTGGAAGAAGTTAAATCCCAATTTACCATAATATATGCAGATCCATCATGACTACTTTAATTCAACCTTAATCTAGGAATGGGAAATAACAGGAATTGAACCAAACAACTCTAAGCTATAGTCTAACTAAATTAGAAAACCCAAGAAAGACAAGTAATTGAAAGGAAATGAGGAAGAGCTTAATTGTTACATCTATCACACACATGCATAAAGGAAATTAACCTACATAGTCGACTGTCACACCACACTACTGCAGCTTAAAGGAAATGCAAATACTGACTATTCAAGGAAACACAATGATTGAATATTACTATTGTAGCTACTGAAAAATAATGCATCTAATGTAACTTCCACACCACACAACCAAATAATCAAAACATCTAATTAACTCAGCAATCTATGTGGGAAGGCGGGCCCAGCCTTCGAACAAAGACACTGAAACTAACATAAGTTAAAACACAGTGATATGAAGAATCCTGCTCCTTATATTAAAATGGTGGAATGAAAGTACAGTCTCTGATACAGCTTACACAGTAAAATCTGATATCAACCAACCCCTAGCTCCAAATGTTTCCCATTACTTATACATCAACAATCGTAACCCTCACCCACTAATATCGGGAAGCCATGAAGATCTACGATCTTCAGGATACCCTGTTACATGTGTTGTTATAGCTCTGGGTGCAATTAAACAAAAGTAGAGAATATAGGAAATTTGGTTGCTCGGTCTAGTAATGAATAACATAACCAATTTAAGAGATGCCTTGACAATTGTAGCTAACTTTAAGTAGTGGCACGCTATTGTAGCTAATTCTATTGCAGCCACACCTGTTGCAGCTCACGTGGAATGATGAACCTTGGTTGTACCCTGCATGTAGAGACGGTACTGGTAGGTCACAACTGGAAATGAACGTTCATCTCCTCTCTAGAGCACTCGGACTGCTACACCTGTATTCTCTCACAGCTTAAACTATCTTTGTAAAATCATAATGTGTTAGCATAATTCAAGAAGCAAAGTCCTGACTATAGCAATCATGAGCATTACTAATATGAAACAATAATTAATCATACCTATGAAGATTCAGGGAACAAGTGAGGAAAGAACATTTGTTTGGTGTGTAGAATGAAGTAAGATAAGAAAAACACGGTATAATGGATGTGGTTAAAAAGGGGCGTTTTGGGACCCAACAAGCTCCTACTTGTTGTGTTCAGGCACCAACCTAAAAGGAAATTGTGATATCCTATCCTTTCCCCTTCCTTCCACACAATTTATTCAACACAAAATGAAACGAAGCTTAAACTCATTGTCCTTACCCCTTCCTACCACCCTGAAATATAAGTAGATGTATACACCAAATTGTTACTTCCACAAACTAGATCTTTTACAATCCACGAACATCAACTTCCACAATTTGCAAGTTCCACGACCTTTGATATGTGATTTCTGATCCACTTCCTCGATATGCAATTGAACTTTATATCTTTGCACTTATCAAGTTTAGTACACTCATTTGACTTGTGCTCAGTCTCTTACTCTACTTTATTTCTTTATGCATTTGAATCTCTATTGTTTCATTCTTATGGATCAATGAGCCATTGATACCCCAATACTATGAAGCTTGCAAATTCAATATTTTACATCTTGAACTTCCAAGCTTACTTCAAAATATACATCTCTCACTTATTTACAATCTTTTTTCTCAAAATATGTGTCCATATGTCTAGGTTCCTTCGAGTCCTTGATGCCCCTTATTCCTTACTTCTTGGTTAGGCTAAGTGCCTCATTCGACTATTCATTAGCGTACATCTTTGGATAATTCATCCTCGTGGGATTTTGTGCACTTGAGTCCCATAACTTGGTGGTATTTACGCACATGGGTGCCATGTCTTGGTGGGATTTTCACATTTCTAAGACTTGCACACTTATTATCTATATACTTCTTTAAACCGGATTCACATATATAGAGATCCATCATTCCATGTCTTAGCGGGATTTGCGCACTTCTGAGACTCACACACTTATTATCTATATGCTTCTTCAAATTGGATGCACGTATATAGAGAGACATCACTTCATGGGTCTTACACACCACTGATACTTGTATACATATTTTCTATATATTTCTTTGAGCTAGATTTATATACTTCTTACTTTAAATGATCAATTGCAACACCAAAGTTAAAAATATTCAAGTCTTCATGCTTTTTGTTTAACATCATAATGTTTCTTGTTTGACATCAATGACAACACTAAATTTCAACACCCTTTAATTCACTCCTAGCTACGATATAGTAGAGTAGTTTAGAAAGGAATTGTATGTTTATGCATACTGCATTTCACACTCTTACTCAAAAAAACTTAAATGGTGGACTGGGACACAACCAGTGAAACCCGATAAGGAATGGTTGCTGGGCCAAATTCCAAAAAAGTTCCCTATTCCAAATGGTTTGAGGTCTGGTTGGGACTTCTGACCAAGGAGAACCCCTATTGTTGACCTTGGATAATTTTGACATGTCAATAAGTGGTTATTTTTATTTGGAGATTATTTTTATTGTGGTATCCTTATGATAGACTTCACTAAGGATGATATATATCAGAAATTTTACATGCTTTCACGCTTTCACATGCGAATTTTATCCATGCTTTATCAAATTTTAAATGGACATACTAAGAAAAAATTGAATCCCATCTGATACAAGCAATCATTAGATGTTGAAATAAACTATATCAAAATATAGTCACATTATTTAATATTAGAACATTCCTATAGAAACAATTTTAATTTGTGTTATAGTGGTTTGAATAATTTTTTTCCTTTCTCTTGTGTATACATCAATGCAACGAGGTATTATTCCAAATTCTAACCAAAACATTGTAATAAAATTCTAGAAACACCTCAAGTATGGCACCTGGGTATGTAATGCTTGAAAGATATATTTTAGACTAGAAAGAAATAATTCTAAAAAATATAGAAGAACTGGAGACGTCACTAAATAACATAGAATTCTTTTTACTCTTCAACATCATTACATTTATGTGAACATTTTGAGAAATTGCATTTGAGTGCAAACATCTAATAGGAACATCTATCATGTTCTCCTAAAAATCTATCTGATGACATGTGAAATTTTTCCTTAGAAATAACTTTGTCAAAAAATCTCATCATCATTGGTATCATCATCCTCATCATCATTCGTGTCATTATCATTCTCATCATTATGTCATAGTAATCATCATTGTCATTATCAATGGCATCATCCTAATTGTCATCATCATTGTACTACAATCACATCATCGTCATCATTACCACCACCACCATCATCATCATCATCATCACCATCGCCATCACCATCATCACATTCATTGTCATCCTCATCCTCATTGTCATTATCATTTCCATGGTCATCATCATCATCATTGGCATCTACATCATCATCACCATCGTCATCATCATCATTGTCATCATCATCGTCATCATCATAGTCGTCATCATATTCCTCATCGTCATCATCATTGTCATTATCATCATCATCATTATAATCATTGTCATCCCCATCATCATCATTATCTTTGTCAACGACAATGATGACGATGCCAATGAAAATGATGACAATGATGAAAATGATCATTATGATGATGATGGCAATGATGATGAAAACATTGAAAATAATGATGAACACTGATGACAATGATGATGATGTTGATGACAATGACTATGATGATGAAGATAATAATTATTAGAAATGATGATGATCATGATATTGACAATGATGTGATTATATGGTGATGATGATGACAATGACAATGGAAATGATGATGACAATGATTATGGAGTTGAATAAGGGATAAATGATGATGGTCATAATGTTCATGAAAGTGATCATTAATGTCATCGTTATCATCATCATCATCATCACATCATCACCAATTGATGTATTTCAAGAACTCATTTCGAAGGGAATCAAAGGTGTCCAATCATTGTATTTCAAGCATTCCTTTGGTGCACAAATCTTATACTTGCAATTTCAGATCATGGAACTTAGTGTTATGTATATGATGCAGTGAATACAATAGCTAAAAGTAGTGAATATACTCTAGAGGAATTAGACAAACAATTATCTCAATACCATCGTGATGGATATCCAAAATATTCTATATTTTATAGGTCATAAAGGCCACTAGCAAACTTGTTAAAGATATTTAATGTTAAAAGGTCTGATAAAAATTGTAAAGTTGTTAAGTTAACCTACACATTTGGCTAGAGGGTTGAACAAAGCTGAGTATTCCATACATTGGGGAGTGGTAGGATTGAATGGTGGTGAGAATAGACCTATTTTGATTAAGAAAAATTGAAAGATATCCATGTTAACTAAACATCAGTTAAAGGCTTGATGCATGAGTTTAAATGGTTCTAACTCATTCATTGCCATCAATGCACCATTGAAAGGAAATTGAGTCCTAAAGATAGAGTGCACAAATATTTAATGCTTGTTAGCCAGGCACAATTAAGCTTGGGATATCTAAAACTGAGCAATTACTTGAATTAAGTGAGATAAGATTGTGATTGAATAAATTGATGTCCTTGAGATTAGATGAAAGAAAAGGGTAGAATCACGAATTGGAACTCTTGTCTATACAATTAAATTCATTTTCACCATGTATTTATGTGTATCTATTTGCATAGTAATCACATTACTTATTCCCATATAATTGCAAATCGCTATGTATCATCAATGCTCCATTGTTTATGTTTTCCCTTAGGAATCTTTCAACGAACATTCATTGTGAGATTTCACAAATTTGTGTTTATATGCATATATGTTTGAAAATTATTTTGATGTGTTGTGCACAAGAATCTCCACTGTGGGTTAATACATGGCTCTCAACACTTGGTTTAGTGCTTGAAACTTGGTTTGGTGTATGAATTAGTAGGTTGAATTGCAATACAAGATAAATATTGGGGATTGGTCAAGACCAAATATTAAAAAAAACAAAAATAGTTTTCCTGCTCAAGGAATTATTGGTACATTTTATCTCTATCTTGGAGCTACAAAAACTACTTTCAAATGTTGTTTGCTAGTGCTCGCAAGAAGATGACTAGAAATATCAAACTAAGGATATGAATTTTTGCCACTTCTTCTCTATCCACAAGATGGTATCATATTATCAACAAACTAGAAAACCACATCAATTTTTCATGCATGAGTTTAAATGCTTCTTAGAACTCATTCATTACCATCAATGCACTACTAAAAAGACATTTTGGTCCTAGATATATAGTGTACAACTTTGTAATGCTTGTTAGTCAAGGACAATTAAGATTGGGGATCTCCAAAACCAAGTAATTACTCAAATTTAATGAGGCAAGATTGCAATAAACTAAATCAACATTAAATTCAATATTGCGAACAAAGAGTAGAATCAAGAATTGCAACCCTCTCCTCATCTATCTAGAATTCATTTTATCCATGTATCTTTGTGTATCTCATTTACAAAATAACCATTAAACAAAATTTGAGGTTTAAAATGGGCCTCCTAAGGAAAATAATAAAATAATAGTTAAAATTATAAAATAATATTTATGAATTTTGGAGAAAAAGAGAAAAAAGAACCTTTTTTCTTTGTATTTTCAACATATCTCCCTGTAGTTTCATTCAAATTTCGAGCGTGAGCACTTGTTGGATGTAGAATTAAATTTTCCAATGAGAACCCACACTACATACTTTTGAGGTATCCTGCCCCACAAAAAAATACATAAAAAGCATCTTACTTCCAAAGTAACACATTTGTTTTTATGTATTTCTCTTTTTTGTGGGGTAGGATCCTTCAAAAGTATGCAATGTAGGTACTCATTGGATGCAGAATTTAATTATGTATCCAATGAGTTATCTCGCTCAAAATTTGGGTAAAACAACATAGAGATATGTTGAAAATACTAATTAAAAACTAGTTTTTTAAATGTCAAGTATGCCAAGTCAACCATTATGGTTAACTCTTTTCTTGAAATTATATTGGTTCTTGAATTCAATGGATATTTTTATTGTGCGATGGTATGTTTTCTTACGAGGTGACTCGTTTTCTTATGAGTCCCATTTTAAGCCCCAAATTTTCTCTAATGATCATTACATCTGGCCATAAAATTATAAATCGACATGTAGCAACAACATTCCATTGTTTATGTTTTCCCTTAGGAAGGTTTATCTCAAATTAATTCTAAGAATACAAAAAATTGTATTTTTATGCATATGTGTTTGGAAATTAGTTTAACATAATGTGCACAAGAATCCCCACCATGGGATCTCGACACTTGGATTGGTGCTTGACACTTGGTTAGGATTTCAGCTTGGTAGTTTGACCTACAAAAAAAGTTAAATATCGGGGCTTAGCCAAGACCTAATATTTAAAAAAAACAATAAATTCAAAATAATTTTCCCACTCAAGAACTTCTTGGTACTTTTCATCTTGATTTTGGAGCAATAAAAATCACTTTCAAAGGTTGTTTGGTAGTTCTGAAAATAATCCTACTACAAATATTAAACCAAATCCATGGCCTTTTTCTGCCTCTTCTCTATCGAAAATGTGGTATTATATCATCAACAAAATGGTTAGAAAATTACTTCCTTGATTACCCATTGTGAATGAGAGGTTTCCACATAAAAATAGTAGTTTTGGCTCCATAGGTCATTGGCATGCAATTAAACCCCTATTATGTTCTCAAGCCGCAATGAATGTAAACCTTTGATCTGGTATTATTTGAACCATCATATTTTCCCATGAAAACATTTTATTATTTGGTTTGTGTGAGGGTTTCTTGAAGAATCTCTGTCATTTCAGAAAAGTATGGCCTCAGTGTTAGGTCTTGTTATTAGCACCTTTCAAATAAGTATGCAAGTATGGGATATGTATGCTTAGGTATGGTTGGCTGCAAACCCTCATGATCCATCCATCGATATATTCATGTATTAACATTATTGCATTGTTTTTATTTGTTGCTTGAAACATTATACCACATCCATATCATAAATGAACACTATTACGTTTATATACTCAGGTGTTGAATAACTATTTCAAAAAATGGTGTACTTAGAAAATATCGTGGGCTTGTTTGGTGGGCTCTCTCAACACATGGATTGTCTTGGACACATGATACGGTAGGTTTTATAAGTTGGTGGAATTGGTTATAACATGGATATTAGGTCAATGAAGGCCCAATTTTTTTATAATGTTATGAAAACTAAATGGTCGACCCTCGACACTTAGTTCATAGACATGACATATATGATCTTGGAAATTTTACTTTGGTAGATATGGGTTCTTGGTTAACATTAAGATGAATTTAGATATTGGTATAAAAACCAATATATATTTTACAAAGAATTATAATCAAAATGTTTAACACTTGATACCCGGTGCCTGAATTAGCTTGGTAGGTAATTGGGTTTGGTTAAGAGATATTGGTTTGGTTGATTTCCAATAGTGGAAAGAGATAAGTGACATTGAAGCTCCATAATTTAAAATAGTCAAATGGATTTGAAGCAAACAATAAAGTTGATGCATATTGGAGTAAGAATAAAAGCAACCCAACCTCCTAAACCCATATCGATGTTTGAGGGCATCTTTCATTTTGGTTTTTGACCATGGAAAATTTTAAGGATCCATGCTTACTTAAAAGTGTACAAACTTCGGAAAATATTACCAATTCTTAAAATCCCAACTATAAAAAATTGGTGATACGTTTAAAAAAAAAAAAATTCTAAGTATTTTATATATTTTCTAGAATAAATTGGTTATTTCTAGAATAGAATAATTTTACCCCGTCAAAATTGGGATAAAAATGCTTCAAAATATGGAAATTGGTATTTTTGGGGAAAAAAACATGGAAAATAGGCCATGGGAAAAATCTCACCCCTAAAATTTCCCCTTTTTTTAAGTTAGTGCAAAAAAATAGGTCTTCAATAGTAATAAAAAAGTAGTTTAAGGTGACCTCGGCATAGTAGTCTTAGAAAACATAATATGATACAAAAATGAATAGGTTTCAAACCAATCATCATGCTAATAAAAGCGTATGATCCAAGTTCCATGAGCAATTGAATTCCTCATTTATTGAGGCATCAAAACATCCAAAGATCCATTCTCATATAAGAAACCCTAACTTTTCCATAAGTTACTCCCTTCATTGCCACGTTTCTTGTGGCCCAAAAAATTCAAAATTTTCCTACAATCTATTGTTAATAAGTCCTTCTTAGTACAGAGGCCCTATATTGACAAGTATAAATCCACTACAAGGATCATGCCTTTTTTTCTTTTAATGTGGATGTGAGAGAATTCAATGAACTAAGTTATAGGAGAGATCCTTCATTTAGACTTCTCTTGAAATAATGTGGTTCCTTTTGGATATCTCTTGACCTTTGGCATGAAGCTTTCTGGTCTTTGGCTTTCTATCCACTTAGAAATATAAGTCTAAAGTTTGGAACTAGGAATAGAATGGAACAATCAATATAGGTAGTCTTTTGGGTAAACAAAGTATTGAACTAGGTTGATTTCTTAGGCATCCAATTACAATAGGAAGACACAATGAAAAAGTTGATTGGTCATTATTGAATGTTGATTTGTATCACTACCCTTGATATATACGAGATCCTCAAGTTTGGTTTTTAAGAGATCAAATCTTGGATGGTAGTAAAGTGGATTTATGTGTGTCCATATTTAAGTTCAAATTTGATGACATATGACAAGGACAATAATGACAAGGACAAATATGGTGACAATGACGATCATTGTGAGACCAATGGTAACAATTGCACTATTGACAAGGAAAATAATGATGAGGATGAGCACAATGAAAATGTTGATGACAAAAATTTAGGGTTGCTCTTTATAAAAATCCCTCCACAAGTCGTAAGAATCTAACTTTTAAAGGTGATTGTTAAAATGCTACCTCCAAAAGTTAAATTCTCATGAATTTCAGGGGGGTTTTCAAAAAATGACCTTGAAAAATGTATTTAGGGTGGTGTTTCTAAACCACCCAAAAAAATAATTTGAATTTAACTTTTGGTAGTGGTCTTTAAAACAATGCCTCCAAAATTAAAATTGGCATGACTTTAAGAGGGGGTTTTCGAAAAACTGCCTTGAAAAATCAATTTAGGGGTGGTATTTCTAATCCCCCCCCGCCCAAAAGAAAAAGTCATGAGAATATAACAATTAGATGTATATTTTTACAAATTGCCTCCAAAATTTCCAATATTAGGACTTTGGGCTGTGGAAATTTAGCCCAAGCTTAGAACAATTGAACTCACAAAACTGCTTGAAAATATGCAAGAAACACTCAAGAAGGAGACTACATATGTGATAATCCACAAATTGTTGATTGTATTAATTTACATAAGCCATATATATATATATATATATATATGGTGTTTAAAAAGTAGATACTCCAAGGATTTGAAAGAGTTAGGTTTCTATTCGAATCAGTACAAAAGCATGCCTACTAAACTAGTCAAAATACCCCATAGGTGCATAAAGCACTTTCCAAATTAGTCAATATGATCATGAATTTTATAAATGAGTATGTACATCTCATAAGTGATGGAAATTTGAATTTATCATGATTTTACATGAGGAAAAGAAGGGAGGTGAGTTGGTGCAAAAAACAAGGCAATCTACCTTAAAACTAGCTTTCGCTTTTTTCTTAAAACTACAGAAAAAGATGGAAACTCTAGATAAAACTAAAAAATTCTAAGAAACATGCCTCTAACATGCCACACATTTCTTTCAAGTTGTACAGTAACATTGGTGTCTGTAGTTTGGTATACTTTGACCCATGTCAAAAGAGAGGGGTGGTAGAAGAAAATTTTAGGATCTCCAAGAAGGTATCAATGATAATAGTATCACCCCCTATATCATCTTTATAGAATTCATGTAACAACATTCCCTCCATGGTAGTGGCTTCTAGTAAGAAATCATCCATACAAACCTCTATTTTTATTTCCTTCATCTCCAATATGTGAATAACTAGTGTTATTGTAGTCATTTTGAGTCGGTGATTCAGGATGTAGTGATTGAAAAGGTGGTCAATACAAGCTTTCTTTGTATGCTTCCTCAATTATTTTTACTCATTTAGTATCCTTCTTTCGAATCGACATAATTGTGGGGTGCAATGGACAAGTCATTTGTCATCAATTTTTTTACTATGAAAATATTGAATATTACATCATTGATATCAATAAACACAATGTATTCAACATGGTCAAACATTATACAATTTTTTTTAAATCATGGAATTTATTTTTCCAATCGTACACACGGAACGAACCACATTATAAAACAAATGTCAAATTAAGTGATAGATTTACATTAAATCCATTGGAAATAAAAAGTACAATTACTCAATGGTTTTTTTCTTACACTCTAGGAGAATGTCTAAAAGTAGTTCTAATGTAAGGAGTCTTAGGCAAGTGGTTGGCCATGATTTTGGGATCAAAACATCATGAGTTGTTTTAACATTTTAACGCAACTTTCCTTCTTTCTTTCCCAAAGTTTCCTTTGTACAACAAATAACTTGAAGTGGTTGGTGGTCTAAGAAATTTATAGTTTATTAAGAACTCATTTCATGAGACGAACTATGTTTGTATGCACAACAACAAATTTAGATTCTTTCCTTTTCATAAAGTACTCCTTGTCATTGGAGTGTTCTTCAAATAAATAATTTACACTAAATATTGAATATATACAACTATTTATGAATGTTGCAATGTTTTCTTGACTACATGGATGTCGATTGATATATAATAGGTTCTTCTTGTTAAATATTACAAAAACATAGCCATGACTACATTTATGGCCATTGATATATAATAGGTTCTTCTAGTTGAAGATTCTAGAAACATAACTATTTATGAGCATACTATACATGCAAATACTATGTTTATATAGTAATATTTAAGCACTTAGACTTATCATAAATAGGATCACAAAATGATATAAGTACTATTAATTGTTTTGTTTAGAAGGAACTAATATATGAAAATACAAACAACAAAAAATATGTAGTATTTAATTTAGATTTGAAAAACTTGTAATTATTAGAAAAAAATGGCTCCCAACCACACACGGAGAGAAGATGGTGAAATACCACACAAAGTTTAGTTTTAATAAGTTTGGTATTAGAATTGAAAAATGTAAATATATTTTGGATGGGTAAGTAAAATTAAGAAAAATATTTTAAATTTAAATTTAAATAAAAAAAGTAATTATATGAGCATCTTCTATACTAGAAAAGAATAAGAGATCAAATGGACCATTAGAGGGGAATATGTTAAATATGATGAATAATGTCTATTTTTATTTAAAATAAAAACTAAGATTAAATATTAAGAGATCAAATGGGGACATATAAGAGCGATTATAAGGGGATATGTTATAGATATTGAATAATGTTTACTTTTATTTAAAATAAAAAAAATAATTTAAATTTAAATTATTTTAAGAAAAATAATTTAAATTTAAATTTAAATAAAAAAGTAATTATATGAGCATCTTCTATACTAGAAAAGAATAAGAGATCGAATGGACCATTAGAGGGGAATATGTTAAATATGATGAACAATGTCTATTTTTATTTAAAATAAAAACTAAGATTAAATATTAAGAGATCAAATGGGGACATATAAGAGCGATTATAAGGGGATATGTTATAGATATTGAATAATGTTTACTTTATTTAAAATAAAACTTATTATTAAAGATTAAGAGATTAAATGGAGACATCTAAGAGTGGTTATAGGGAAATATGTTATAAATGATAAATAATGTCTAATTTTATTTAAAATTAAAAACTAATATTAAAGGCTAGTGTTTTTTTTATTTTATTATGTTTTGTTAAAAGTGATTATAGAGAAGTTGTAGGTGATGAATAATTCTTATTTTTATTATTTCTTCTCCATATAGGAATATACTAACCAATGTTGGTTACTTAAACTTTATTGACTTATAATAATTTGTTTTGTTTTTTTACACATAAATTGTTACACAGTTTCTCACAGTTTTGCAAAATTTAATTATTAAACATATTTAATTTGATAAATAAAAAACTAATATATTGCAATTTTTAAAATACAATAATCTAGTTTTTAATTGGTGCAAGACACTTCTAATGGGACATAAATCCACACAGGAGCGTTTTTAATTGTAAGAAATTACAAATAAATCAAATTAATTTATAAAACTAAACTCTAAAAAAAGCCACATGTATTGTGTGTACTACTGTACTACTGTTTCTATTAAATGATGTAACATCCCCTTACTACCTCGACCTAAAGGAGGAAAGTGTAATTAGTAAATGGCACTGTAAGTACCGATTCTAACTTGAAAAAAATTGTTAAAGAAATTGATAGGGTTAGGAGGCTGAAAGGTTGGCATGACTATAGAACGCTTGGGGACGAATCCACTAGTAGGAGAGTTCAAAGGCTAGTGAAAACCTTGAGGATTTAGCTTATGATGACTAGGGTCATCATGGTAACTTAGGGCACGGAAATGAATGTGAGTAGTATTTCTCACTATTTAGCATCAATACAAAAATGTGCTTACTTGTAGCTTTAGGCATTTGGAGAGAATGCACTCATCGCATGAAAAAATGAAAATGTTGATATTCTCCTATGAACATGAAACAATATATTATTGATGGTTTGTCCAAAGAACATAATGAGAATATTATTAATATTATTCTAAAAATATTATTAGTATTTGTCCAAACAATATATTATTGATGGTCTTAGAATACACAATATTAATATTATTATGAATTTTTTTTATGAGCTTATCTAAATCAGTAATTAAGAAAAATGAAGATATTAACGTTTGAGTCAATGGTTTGTCATATTAATAAATAAACCTCTTTCTTTTTGTTTATTATTTTGGGTATGTTAAAAGTGTACAGGTGGAGCAGTCGAAAATACCCTAGGTTGTTATCTCACTCATAAAGAAGCGCCAAGATTCTATCCTCTCGAGTTCGGAGCGATCACTTTAATCAGAGTAGTTTTTCTATTAGAGAATTAAGGGTTTTGTCGAGGGAAATCTCGTGGAGATCATGCATAAGAGTTTTCTTCATAAATTTCATGGGATCGTTATTTTAGGTATAAATAGGAGAGGAAGCACTGGAAAGGAAAGCTTATTGCTTAAAACAGATTCAGAATAGCTTATTGGGTTGGAACTTATGAGAAGTGGAATATTTGTTTGAAGATAAAGGATCCAAGTCTTTTTTGGAAGGGGCGTGAGCTTTATTAATCGTGATCCAAAAGAGATCTGATGGGTTTTGTTATGTTTTTTTATTTATTATTTACGATTTTAGATCTGTGGTATGTACCTATTCGATACAATCTGGGTATACGTCCTCTATATGCACTTTAACCTGTCTATGTTTTCAACCGGGAAATATGTGTTTTTAATTATTTAATATCAGATCAAAATCAATGCTTTGGATCTATGGAATGTGGTTTTTCGATACATAACCTATCTGCATTTTCAATTGGGAAATATGTGTTTTTAATTATGTAATATCAGATCTGAATCCATGTTTTGGATCTCTGGAATGTGGCTTTCCGATACATAACTTGTCTACGCTTTCAACCGGGTAATGTGTGTTTTTACTTATGTAATATCATATCCGAATCCATGCTTTGGATCTGTGGAATGTGGTTTTCCGATACATATCATGTCTACACTTTCAATCAAACATGGTGTGCTTTTAATTATGTAATATTAGATCTGAATCCATGCTTTGGATCTATGGAATGTGGTTTTCCGATACATAACCTTTCTACGCTTTCAACCGGGAAATATGTGTTTTTAACTATGTAATATCAGATCCAGCTTGCTTGTATATTGTTTTGGGTTTTAAGCTGAGGAGTTAGATCTAGCTTGCTTGCATATCATTTTGGGTTTTTAGCTGAGGATTCAGATCCATCTTGCTTGTGTATCTTTTTGGATTTTGAGCTGAGGATTCATATCCAACTTTCTTGTATATTGTTTCTGGTTTTGAGTTGAGGATTCAGATCCATCTTGCTTGCATAGCATTTTGGGATTTGAGATGAGGATTCAGATCCAACTTGCTTGCAAATCATTTTGGGTTTTGATACGAGGATTCAGATCCAGCTTGCTTGTGTATCATTTTGGGTTTTGAGCCGAGGATTCAGATTCAGATTTCTTGTATATTGTTTTGGTTTTGAGTTGAGGATTCAGATCCAATCTTGCACTTTTATCATTTTGGTTTTGAGCTGAGGATTATCATATTTAGATCTGATCTTGCTTGCATATCAATTCCAGGTTTTGAGCTGAGGAATATCAGATCCGATGGTATATCATGTTTGATTTTGAGCTGTCATATCAGATTAGAAAGATCTGATCTTTGCTTAATCGTTTTTCCTTTTTACATTTTAATCTGGCTATTTGATGATTCAAGATATCATAACTCAGTACACATCCATTTGATCGTGTTTTGTCTTAGCTTGTAGCTCTTCTTAGTCATTGCTCCTTTGATTCCAATTTCATCTAGCATGTGTGGAAGATAGATAACAGATCCAAAGAGATCCTTAATATCGTCTGCTTATTTTAGATAGTTGAAATCTGTGTCTTTGTGGTTATATGGTATGCACCTAGTATTTTACTTACAGGTTTGAACTTGGCTATGTTAATCTCCATATGTGTTTTGGTGTTGCAATTGCACATATGGAGATTCCATCTGCTAATTACTTTCTGGTCTGCTTGTTGAACTTAAATCATAGACCCTTCCTCTTGATGGTCAATCTTACCCTTGCTTGATTTGGGGTAGGGACGTGATGATTATAACCCAAGACCTCTATTTAAATATGGAAGTGCTTCTCATTAACCTGCCTTAGTGGATTCGTCACCCAACTCGAGGGTGTCTCTAGGTGGAATACATACACCAAGTAAAGTCAATGGTTGGGAGGAAAGTCGGAGTCAATCTTTCAGTCGCACAGGTTCTTTTTAGACTAGAGTAGTATCTGTAACGGTTAGCCTTGTCTATGAGAATATTTTATCATGTTTCAAGCTTATTATGTAGCTTACTTTTTTAGATTTATAATTTGATTTATAGTGCTAATACGTACATTGACTTAACATGGCTTCAAGTGGTGGATGTAGAAGATGTGGAAAGGAATTGGACTAATTCTTAGAAGACAAGTGTAAAGAAAATCATTTTGTATATGTACATATTTTATAAATTAGTTTCTTTTATCATCTAAAGTCATCCAACCTTGTTGTTTTCTCCTCAGCCGACTCAGGAGGCTCATACTTTACTTTCGACGAGTGCGCTTAGGAGACTGAGTACAATATATGGTATCTTGATATGGAGTGTGTTAACCATAACTAAAGGACATGGGAATTATGTAATTGTCGTTTCATTTAAAGGATCACCATGTGACTAATCTAACAATGGTGTCTTATTATAGTGTTTTAGTGAGATTCGCTTATGTGAGTTAATATTGGAGTGATTGTGTTTTGTAGGTTCTTAATATTTAAAGAATGATTATAGTTAAGTAATCAATCAATAATTTAATTGTTGGGATTGAACAATTTAATAGAATAATTTATTTTATACTTCGCACCCCAAGGGCATGTTCAGGTTTATGGGTATGTTACATATGGTATCAGAGCTCAAGTTGCAGCACTTAGACCTACATGGGTTGAATATAGAGGTACTAACAAAAAACAGAAAATTCAATTGAATTGTTGCAGATAATCAAAAACAATATGATAAATATTAAGGAAGACTTTGCTCCTACGTGACACTGTCTATTCTTATGGTGAACGACAAGTATATATATACTTTATTGTTTGAAATGAATATTGTTTTGTGTTGAATTGGACTAAATCCATGGTTGGAATTCTCGACTTTTAGTCCATCTTATTTCCAAATGAAATCATTACAATATGGTATGAACAAGATTCTTGTAGTTGTTCAAGTGAAACACCTTATGACTTAAATCCCGTTAAGATTAAAGTTTATTGTTATAGTACTATCATCTTAGTCACCTAAAATTGATAGTTAGGAATTTGGATGCACCTATCACTGGTAATGTAGAAGGCCATTTGGTTCCATGAATAAGTGCAATTCAAACCGATGCTCTCTACAATCATTCTGGTTTGGAGCGAGCCTCTAATGTAGTGACTCTTTTCCTCTAAAATAAAGAAAATATTTTGGATAGTTGTTGTTGAGTACGTTTTAGAAATATTGTAGGCCTAATGACTTCATTTCAGCGATACCCTTCCAAATTCTCAACCTACCCTGATTGAAGAAAACCTAACCTCGTCCTTTTGCTAGCTTTAAATCACTCAAATTATTTACGCAATGAATTGTCGATTTCCCTGTTTGATTGACCACCATTTGGAGTATGGCCTCCAAGCTTTGTGTTAAGTAGTGTAAAGTTAAGTCTCGATATTTAACCCGATTATGTTGACACCTGATAGCTCAAATAAACGAACTCATTTTAAGAAGATTATGTAATTAAGATTTTGATGAGAATTGCCTTGTTGTTAAAATATGTTATACATGTTTATTTGTTTTGTTTATAGCAATGTGTTGCTTTTAATAAAGAAAATATATATATTTGTGTGTGTGTGTGGTGAAACCATAATTATAGATCCAAATAATATGGTCTTGAATATCGAGTATTGATATTAAGGTTGTGAAGTATTTTAAGAAATTCTGAATACTTTTAGTATATAGATTTTATTTACTTTCAACATTCAAGGAAAGTATCAAGACTTGGTTATAAGCATTGTAAAACATGGATGCACCTTTTAATAAGAACATGTATATAATGGAAAATAGTTGTAGGCATATATCTTGGATATAGATGGTGAAGTGGATATATTTGTTGAACTATTGAATTTGATTGCTGAATATATATATGAAGCGAAATTTGTGACATTGCTAGAATGAACAAAAATGTTATAATGGAAGGTGATGACTTCAATCCCTCTTATTTGCTTGGGTATATGTACCATGTTTAGAACCTTAAGATAATTAATGACATGCTACCGTCTTATGGGCATATCTAGGCAAGAAAATTATCATATTATTTCATATGCATAATGTTGAATAATATGCAAGTCATTATATAACCTGTCGAGACTATGTTGGAAAAATTTAATATCTAGAGATTTTATCTATGTTGTTAACGATATCTGAAGAGGGGACATGATGTAGTTGAACTAGTATTAGCATTGAAAAATTTAATATGCCTTTAAGCTTATGAAAAGTAAGGTATGAGTTAGGCTTAGTGTAATGAATGAGCAATATACATAATGGATATATGCAGGTAAAAGTAACTAGTACAAACAAAATGTAATCATGTGACAAGATAGAGTGTATTAACACAGTGCGATTACAACAAGATTATGAGCATTAAGTGGACAAGGATTGTGCATAAATACATAAAATGTTGCAACTAGATTGTGTACATACATTTGTAAACAAGTAAATGTCAATCATTATGTTGCAAGTTATGTGATTGATTACCGAGGCTTACAAAATAAGTGATAACATAGATAGATAGTCATCATTCATAATTGGAAGTTGATTGGAATATTTTATCACTTGGAAATCGTTACATGAAATATTGATGCTATACGATTTGATGATATAATAATGTGACTAACTATTTATGGAGAATTGCACGTATCGAGACTTGGTAATGGAAATAATATAGAGATCCATGATGGGAGCCAAAGTCCCATGATTGCAAGCAATCAAATGATATGAGAGATATTTGGTACATATAAAGTTGGTTTCTATAAAAAACTAAAAATAAGAATGTACAGGAGGTACATGTTTGTACAAGAGTTACATGTTTTTCCCTCGGCTAGCTAGGCACTAGTATGCATCCTATGGGGACGACCAGGTGTAAGCCTTTTGGTTAGACTTATTTCCGCACACATTCATGTCGTAAGAGGACTATCACAAGAGTGGGGGCTCCATGAAGAACCTCTAGGTATTATGGTGATCGAGAAAGGAAGTGCTTGATCTTGGTGAAGCACCTTGAATAGCACAGGTAGGAGTTACTCCCAAAAAAGGGTGTTGTCCTAATGTTGGGTAACTTGTATTAATACTCAAAGTATTGTTAACACTTGGAGTGTTTGGATGGAGGACATCCATGAAAAACCAAAAAGGCGCTTACAAAGGATAATAATTGTAAAAGGTATATGCGTTGTAAGTAATTTTGTTTCTATGTGGTAATATGCTTACCTATCGGTCATTAGAATAAATAGGAATACTAGAACCGTTGGGAATCATGAAATTAAATAGTGTTGGATTTTGATTTACGCATATGTCATTGATCTTAGTAGACATGCACATATACGTTTTATATTTGGGATGGTGGCCTAAACACCTAATGCAATCCTATTAATCTAAAGGATTAATGTACGTATGGAAAGTCGAGAATTGACTAAGGAGACTGTCGCCTAAGAATTACATTGAAGAATGACACTTTAAAAGGTTAAGTAAAACAATTTTACTTGTGCATTCTTTTGTTAAAGTTAGAGGTATGTATGACTATGATAATACTCTAGGTAGAACTCATGATATTGTGCGGAGAGAAGGTTAAAGGAAAACAATGTTGGAAGATATCACAAAGAGACAGAAACACACAATGAGACCCTGAAGAGGGAATGAAGACAAGGATTTAACAAACGTGAAACACCGAGGACGATGTTAATTCTAAAGGGGGGAGGATGTAACATCCCCTTACTACTTCCATAAGAAATTACCAACCCTGAAACGTATCCTAAATAAGAGTGGATTAAAATATGTATGAATATTTAATTAACATCGCTAATCACGTAAATAGTCAAAGCATTGTTTCACCGATTTTTTTTCCGGTTGCACATGAACCAATGTGGAGATTGTCACGCACTTCGATGTTGGGTTAGCTGAAAATTTTCAAATCTTTAAAAGTGACTAATAATGGAAAACTACCTCCAAATTCCATTTTTTGTATTTTTCGATTTTGCACAGAGGCTATCCGCAGAGAACCTCTGGTTGAGAGGGAAGTTCATGATCTGCATGTTTACTGAATATATCCTAGATGAATGAATTCAGTGAACCTGAAATAAACCAGGTGTATGATCAAATCAAATGAACAAGTAAGAATAATATTCACTTTTTTGTGCCCCAGGTTATATACTTTCATAAACATATTTACAGCTTCAGACCTAACTCTAACAGAGGAACTTTTTTTTTCCTATATGGATAATAGAGAGTGAAGCCTCGTATCAACTAATAGTGCAAAAAAATTGTTGGAGACATTTACCTTCATACTCACTCCTTCAGTCAAATTGGCCTAGTTAAACCACTATCCTAAGTTTAATTGACATCAGTGGAGCATTAATTACCATCATCCCAGTCACTCCCACACCTACCTACAGTCAAGGAGGCTAACTGGAGCACTCCAGGGGTGATCTGTGTGACATTCATGCACCTAATTGCTAACTGGGGGTTACTTTCAGTTCAACCAATCAGTTACAGTCAATTAAGGCACCTCCATGCATTAAATATATTATTTAATGATTATTTAATGATTATTTAATATTATTTTAATGAACTGGAGTGAACAAGGCGCCTTCACCAACTTCTGATGGTCAGTTCAACTTCAGTTAACCTCATCAGGGTTTATTGGAGTCATGCAGTACTAGCACTTGATGATTGGATCGCTATGACATTTGTTTGATCTCCTTCAATTGAGATTCAATCATTTATTGCACTCCAACTTCAGTTAGGGTTTGGTGAGTCAATTAGGGTTTTGGTCAAGTGGTTAATTGAGTGAGATTGCATGGCAAAGAGTCAATTAAGCTAGACTCACTCATTGAATTCGAATTGTCCCTTAGGTATTCGAATTCTTCATTGAGTTAAGCCATTGCTCATGCATGGTATTGTAATCCTTTATTGTTCATATAATATACAGAGAGGAAACCTATTTTTGGAATTCCAATTATTGCTAATTCATGTGTATTTGTCAATTATTCTTTGATGATTTTGATTCCTAGTTCCTAGATCATGTGCAAGAATTAATAAAAATACATCTAGCACATCCAACACTTTTGATGTGCAAAGATGAATTGAAATTCCAGGCCTCTTTTTTTTTGTAAGTAAATAGACGATCCTTCTATTTCATATAAAACGAGAGTTACATATTCAGGCTTACTGCAGAAAAAGGGAGTCAAGCCATAGCTATGGAACCACCTAAAAAAGGTATGAAAAATGGTCCATACCGAGCATCTAAACATAACAACTATTTCCCAACCATTGAAGGTTGACAGCATGATATACCTTAAGAAGTTAACATAATAGAAAGAGAGGCCTACGGGGAGCATATAGACAGAGAAGAACCGAATAGCTAGAACCTCCTGGAGGATTCAAACTCATCCTCCATGGATTTTCTGGTGTTGGCATCATTGTCTTCCTTGTTTTCCCTATGGAAGGGGGGCTCGAAGAGTTGCATGAGTCTTTTCATGTGAGTTATCCCTTTTCAGCTTCCTTTTTAAAGAGGATGAATTTGAGGTTCACGCAATCTCCGAAGCTTTCCCTTTCACCCATGGACTTGGTCAAGATAAACTTTAGCCTCCAGTAATTGGACATGGTAATTTCATGCCCTAGTATCAACCTAAATTTGCCATAGATTTCATCATCCATGGCAGCAATTGATTTTCGGATGTGAGCTGGAGCCTATTTTTGGAAAAGGGCCTCCGAGTCCACCTCTTGGCTGCCAGCTCCTCCCAAACTCGTCGTCCAATCGTGTTGGCACTGAAATCTGCATGTAGGGTCTTCAAAGACGTGATGTTTTTGAGGCACCTAGATGTTGAGGAACATAGTATTTGAAGCATGTTGAGGTGCCCTTATGCTGCACTCCACACTAAATTACCTCAGCTTGGATTTCGAAACCCCAATAACAGATAGACCAATCCAAAAACCACAGTAACCGAAAGTACTGCTTCACTAGTCAAAACCTTCAAGGTGCATATTATCATGTAGCTTAGCATTTTTTACATGCTTAAGCTTAATCATAGTCCTTTTATAACACTCTCTTGGGAGGAAGCGAGGAGTTCGATGACCACCATGCTTGGTGCCATAAATATTCAACGATCCCCAGGCTGGATGCCTGATATTTTCCGTAGAATTTATGTACGGCCTGTTTGGAGAGAGGTAAAACCATCCTTGGGTATTGTTCATTTGTTGTTGGCATGGCTCAAAGGTGGAATATCATGTCACACCTTGTGCCTTCCCACATGCTCTTGAAAAATCCAAATATTCATCATAGCTTCAAAGATATGTTTAACAAAATGATGGTGGTGCTTCACAGCGTGTGAGCCTGTCTACAGTGCGGAGTGTCCTTATTCCATGAGTTAATCCTGGGGGAGGATCCTGTGGCATCTTCCAACTCAAAAATTTTCCTCTCCTCCTGAGGCATCCTGTCCCACCTCTGACACTCATCGACCATTTCATGCTCACCCGCATCCGAGGAAATTCCAAGCCTATTATAAGAACTGTTAAATTGATTTTCTAATTTTTGTTGTGTAATTTTTGTTTACAACCAGGCTATAAATTTATATATTAGGTACTGTATATGTATATGCAGAGTAATCAATTTTTTCCTTAATTTTTTCATGCAAAAATCTATTTGGACCATCTGGATGCAAATCTGAAACCTTGGCTGGAAGGAGAAAAGAAATCGAAGGTTCTTACCAAAGGTTAGTATTTATGTTGTATTTACATTTTGTTTTATAAAAATGGATAGCATTTTTATATTATCAAAGTATGAACAACACATGAACAACACATGCATCTTTGCAGAAAAGGCTAGCTTCTGCTCTTTGATTTTATTAAAAATAGGTCTCAAATTACATAACTCAATTCTCACAGGTTCCAACCCTTTTTTCATTGCATTCACTAGTTCTTATACAATTTCTCCATAAGCTGAAACAAAACAAACTGCTAAAAATAAGCAATAAACTAATGCCTAATAACTATTCTTCAACATATTGTCTCCATGATCTTCCATGTATTCAGGCGTGTAATGTGTACTTGGTCATCCCAAACTTTTCTACTATCTTCTGTTGGTCTGCAGATCACAACTCCAACATGGACACCTCCTTTTCCAACACACACGATTCTATATGGTCCATGTAGGAATAATTTTGTAAATGAGCACATGCTTCTTTGAAAGAAAAAAATATCTCGAACTCATAAACCAACTTGTCAATAATTTTCTTTCCAAACAATGATTGGTTCATATCAGAAAAATTAGCATGATCCAACCTGCACTGAATCAACTTATCCCGGTATTTCTTCTGAGTCAGCATTGTTCCTTTCTCTTCCCAAAAGAATGGGAGTCCTCTCTTAAATAAGGGATCAAACATATCCCTGAAGAGCTTTAATTGATGTGCCAGAATATCAATTTGGGCCTAGATTATGTCTAAATGATGATAGTTGTTTACTACCTTCCTGGCCCAGGTTATAATTGATATTATGTCCTTGATATTTGCATTCTTCAAATCATCCTTTGTCAATCCATTCAAAAATTTGATGGCATTGTTGGCATAATCAATTGGTTTCTTATTTAGTTTCTCTGTGGTTGTTGTCATAATTTTCTTGGATGATTGAATAACAACTTCTTTATCCCACACATAGTCAAGGTAGGGTCTAAATTTTCTTCCTTCCTCTATGATGGCATCCCAAATGATATCTTTTTCCCCCTGTACTTGTAATTGACCTATTACCTGCTTTATGAGTTTATCATTTTTATTTTGTAGTTCCTGGAATTTGGCTTCCAAAGCTTGGCTTTTAGCTTCCCAAGTTTTTCCCTCTTGTTCCCTTTACAATGCCAAGTTTTCCAGGTTTTTATTTTAATTTTTCAATCCAGTCAGTTGTAATTATTTAAGGCAAAGTTGTGACATAGTTTGGACAATATTTTGTTCACTGGATTCACCTGTAGAAGGGATAATTATGCATTCTAGTTCTTTTTCTTTCTCCTGCAGTTTCTTTTCCATTTCATCATATTTTATTTTGAGTCTTCTCATTCTCGACTACTAAAGTCATGTCTATTTTCCACTCTTTTTATTTTTTAGCAAAATTTAGTAACTTAGCTTTACAATCAGTCAACTCATTACTTAAGCCCTCTTTTTCCTTTTTAAGTTCAGCTAACTCAGATGCATGTATCAGCTATGTAGAAGGTATCTTCAATTTATTTTTCAATACCTGGATAACATTCTCCTTTTCATTTAACAATTTCTATATCCCTGCTCCTTTATCTGCTTGGCTCTCAGCAACGCGCATATCTATCTGCAAGTTCCTTATTTGTGCCTAGTGGGCTTTATAACCTACTCTGCACTCCTCTAGGTGATATCATATAAAAAAATTCAACCTTACCTATCATTTTCACCGGCCAAACCCCTTCCAACCTCTTAGCTCAAAAATGGTGCTAATACCTGTTAAATTGATTTTCTAATTTTTGTTGTGCAATTTTTGTTTATAAGCAGGCTATAGAGTTATATATTAGATACTGTATATGTATATGCAGAGTAATAAAAATTTTCCTTAATTTTTTGATGCAAAAATTTGTTTGGACCATCTGGATGCAAATCTAAAACCTTGGTTTGAAGGAGAAAAGAAATCGAAGGTTCTTACCAAAGGTTAGTATTTATGTTTTCCATGTAAAGAGTAGAAGTCATTGCCGCCATAGGTTGTGGAAGAATATTTTAGAATACTTGATGAAGAGGATGTTGAATGAGAAAAGAGACGAAAAATGACGCAAAAATTGTCTACACAACGACGAAAGGCACAACAATTATATAGAATTGCATAAAATGATTGTTGGAGTGAGGATGATGATGATTAGATCCAACCTAATCATAGGGAAATACCTTATCAACTCCGAGGTCATTCAATTCTACAGTCTGTTAAGGGAAAGGCACCAAATTTTGATACAATTTCTCTTCTTAAAGTAGATCATGGTTTAGAAGAAATCATTATCTGCAAATTTATAGATGAGTCATATTCAGGAAACCTAGAGTTGACGCGCTTGGATCCTTGTGGAGATGATCCAATTCTTTACACTATTGGTACCAATGACACATGGACTTATTCAATGGATGATGTTATGCATGTTCAAATGGTGTATGCAGATGAAATTGGAAAGCTTATGCTACACCATCCTTCAATCTGTGAAATAAAATCACAATTATCTTCAAGTGGGTTAGATGAAAATCATAAAAAACATTCTAATGCAGTCATCAAGCGAGGGTTTTATATGGGATCTTCTTCAGATGTGAATCCCTTATTGACTCAAAATGGTCGTTTTGTGAATATTGGTGGAAATAAATTCATTCAAATGGGTGGGTTAATTGTGCACAACACAAATCCATTTGATTTTACCATAAATGTGGGCATGTATCTCCGTATTTATTATGACAAATTGCCTGGATTTTCTAAAGATGAGTCATTGAAAACTCTATATCCTTTTATAAGTGTTAGATTGTTTAGTATATGTTTCCGCTAGTAGAACATTTTGTTGGGTAAGAATATTTGAAAATCATGTAGATTTTTTTGGTTGAGGCCACTATGTTCTCGAAGGTGTGAATTTGCATCCACATGAGGTGTTCTATACAAAACAAGGTTTCTTGATACCAACTGAAATCATAGATGGTGAGTATACATATGTATCTTTTAATATTTATTTTTCAACTCATAAATGGAAGATTTCTTTATAGTATCTAATGTTATATTTTTTTGTGTTGTAGGCATTTTTGATGTTTTCTTTACTGTGAGCTCTATTAAAAGGTGGGGAATGAGCACTCAAGAAGGGGAAATTTTTTTTTGTTGCTTTGTTGTTATGGATGATGATAAGCACACCACTTTTCAACTTCTCACAACAAAAGGTGATAGTGAAGTTGTGACTGCTAGATTAACCGCCTCTATAGAATATGGAACACAAAATGCATTGCCATCATATCTTGGATTATTGTAGCCCAACTGAGTGCATCGTCACAATATTAATCTTCTTTCCTACAAAGTTTTCAATCACATAAGGTCTCGGAACATCATACGCAATGAATCTTATGTGGAAATTCCTTGTTCATATGAAAGTTTCATGGTTACTTTTGAACTAATTGCAATGCATTTTGTACCTCCTGGGATTGTAAAGAAGAATAATTCACTAGAGTTCATCATAGAAGGTTATCAAAATATTAAGGAGGAAGTTTTCTATACATAGCCAACCTTTCTTGATAGATATCATCCAAGTTATTAATATGCACAGTAATCTAGGGACTCAAGCACAGTCTCATAAAAGATTAATAACAATAAGACATGAAAATGGTGTAATTGTGCTACAAAATGAGTAGCCGCTCTGTATATTCACACAAAGAATGAGTAATACAATACAAGATCATGCTACAAGAATGAATGACAAAGCAATTTGAATTCCCAAGGAGGTCATTCGAATTGAATGAGTGAGTCTAGCTTAACTGAATGTAAGCCACAATCAACACTCAAGTTAACCACTGATCAAAACCCTAATTGACTCAACTGAGCCCTAACTGAAGTTGGAGTGCAATAAACGACCGAGTCTTAACTAAAAGAGATCAGACACATGTCACAGCAAGCCAACCATCAAGTGGTAGTGCTTCAATGACTCCAATGAACCCTAATGAGGTTAACTGAAGTGTAACTGAACATCAGAAGTGGTTGGAGGTGCTCCTGTTGACTCCAGTTCATTAAATAATCATTAAATAATCAATTTAATGAAGGAAGACACCTTCACTGCCCCGTTTAACTGATTGTAACCATCAGTTAGCAATATGGTGCATTAATGACACTCAGATCACCCCCGGAGTGCTCCAGTTAGCCTCCCCAAAGGTGGGAGAAGTCTAAGTTAGCCTCCTTGACTGAAGGTAGGTGCGGATGTGATATAGCTAATGTCATATAGTGCTCCTCTGATGTTAATTAAGTCAATAATACTTAGGATAGTGGTTTAACTAGGCCAAATTGACCAAAATGAGTGTGTAAGGTGGTAAATGTCTCCAACATAAGTTCAGGCTCAAGTGATCAGACTCAACCTGTTGGTAAATGGAGAGTGGGACCAGAATTTAGATTTTGATATTTGTATAATAACCTACAACCTCGTGTACAAGTACACTTTTCATGGGATTCACACCAATGGGATCCTATCCATCGTTGTTATGGATTAGAGATGAGGACTGGTGTAACCCATTTGGAGTTGTAAACATTTTACATTTCAGTAATAAATTTTTATACTGTCTGGTCTAATCTATATGGTGAATTATACTATTTAATACATATGAATTATGTATTTGTGGCATTCAATTATGTCTGGTATATTATTGTTCTGTTATAATTTGTTTTTCTTTTCAAATAAAATTTTCATTATATATGAAATTTGTAAGTTTGAAATGATAATATACGTTTCCTAGCATGTGGGTTATTGTGAAGATGCTTCTATACTATCTTAAAATTGTCTGAAAAACCTCTTATTATAGCCTTCTAGAATCATTAAAACATGCCCCATGAGGATCTCACTTACAGGAAATAGAGTATAACTTTCCAGAAACAAAAACCTTACAACAATAAGATTTTCTAAAAAGGAGGAGCTGTAATAGGAATTCGCTAAAACATAGTAGCTATATCAAGAATTTTTTTAAAGTTTTGTAATAGCTTTAACAGACAGAGAAATATCTTTAAGTTACATATTTCATTAAAAACCCCAATGATATTCAAGCTCGCTCTAGAAGGTGTATTTCTTCATTATTCGCCCCCTCTTATTGTGAATACTCAATAACACCTTGAGATTCATGTTGTTCAACAACAATTATTTCCTTAGGTTCATTGACATAGTAATTTGTGGCCAGCTATATGGAGTGTTAAAAATGTATCTATATCTGTTTAGCATGAAATTATGTCACTTTTATCATTTAACAAAGACTCCCACAAAACATAATCAACAATATCAAAGTACTTAACTATATAATTAACATAATTTATTTACTTGTCTCTTTGGATAAACTGAGGCCATAGTTGAGTAGACGAAACAATAGCCTACAATATCCCCATGTGTTGTGGGAATTTTCATCAACACATAATTTGTGGTAGGAATCCCCTTAAGGCTACTTGGACCAATTTTCCTATACTTAGCCAATTTCCCGATTTTCACTAATTTTCCATATTTCTCCATAATGATGTCATAATGAAACAATGATTTCAACTTCATGCCACATCATAATCTATGCCATGCCATGACATGTGAGCATAATCCTTAGTGCAGGAATCAACCTAAATGCGGGCATCACTTGGCCATTTTTCCTTTGTCTTTAGTATGCAAAAGAACATTTTCTTCTATTTTGGGAGGTTGATATTTTCCTTATCTGAACACCATAAGAAAAACCAAGAGCATGGCTAGATATCCATTTCAAAAATTAACAATACCATATCATTTGATGAATTTTATCATCGAAGGAACACCCACTTGCAAAAATTTCCAGATTGTCTCTCAAACTCTTTTTCTAACACTTAACCAGTTCTCTTCAAACCCCAGGTCACCAAGGTGATTTCATTTTCCCTTCAAATTTGGAAAGTGAGATACCCAATGGGTAGAGGCCAATAAGGTGAATCCATCAAGACCTCTTTCATATTTTGGTCCTTTTTTCTCTCTCCTCGATGAGCATTTTTATGGAGCAGTGAAAATATGGATGAGAGGCACTTTTGGCAGATTGATATCTTCTTCCTCAAAGACGTTTTGGCCAAGCTAATGATATGGTTGGATGCAACATACAACACTCTAGAGATCCACACTCCCAAAATATTTGTATCATCATCCTATGAGGTATGGCGGGAATTTCCCTAAGGCCAGTTTGGAAGATCTTATCAATAATTCCATACTTGGACAATTTTTTATCTTCTCCTAGACTTGGTCTAATTTCCCTAAACCACGGTTTTGGAAGGTCCATAAATTCTTCTTCAGGGTCTCTTTAGACAAACTAAGACCATGGTTGAGTAGAAAAAACAACATCTTACAATATCCCCATGTGCTGTGGGCATTTTCTTCAACACACAATTTGTGGTGGGCATCCTCTTAAGGCTACTTGGACCAATTTTCCCATACTTAGCCAATTTCCTTATTTTCACTAATTTGTCATATTTCTCCAGAATGATGTCATAATGCAACCATGATTTCAACTTCATGCCACATCATCATCTTTTCCATGCCATGCCATGTAGGCATCATCCTTAGTGCGGTCATCAACCTTAATGCGAGCATCATTTAGCCCCTTTACAACACTTGGCCATTTTTCCTTTGTCTTTAGTATGCAAAATAACATTTTTCTTCTATTTTGGTAGGTTGATATTTTCCTTATCTGATCACCATAAGAAAAACCAAGAGCATAGCTAGATATCCATTTCAACAATGAGTAGGACCATATCATTTGATGAATTTTATCATCAAAGGAACACCCCCTTGTGAGTATCTCTAAATGGTCTCTCAAACTCTTTGTCTAACACTTAACCAGTTCTCTTCAAACCCTAGGCCACCAAGGTGATTTCACTTTTCCTTCAAATTTGGCAAGTGAGATACCCAATGGGTAGAGGCCAACAAGGTGAATCCATCAAGACCACTATCATCTTTTGGAGCTTCTTTCTCTCTCCTCGGTGGCCATTTTTTTAGAGCAGTGAAAATACGGATTAGAGGTACTTTTGACAGATTGATATTTTCTTCTTGAAATACTTTTTGGTCATGCTAATGATATGGTTGGATGCACCATACAACGCTCTAGAGATCCACACTCTCAGAATGTTTTTATCATCATCCTATGAGTTGTGGAGGGCATTTCCCTAAGGCCATTTAGGCATATTTTACCAATAATTCCATACTTGGACAATTTTTTATCTTCTCTTGGGCTTGGTCTAATTTCCCTAAACAAGAGTTTTGGAAGGTCCGTAAATTGTTCTTCAGGGTCTCTTTGGACAAACTGAGACCATGGTTGAGTAGAAATATAATAGCCTACAATATCCCCAAGTGCTACGAGCATTTTCTTCAACACAAAATTTGTGGCGGGCATGCTCTTAAGGCTACTTGGACCAATTTTCCCATACTTAGCCAATTTCCCGATTTTCACTAATTTTCCATATTTCTCTAGAATGATGTCATAATGAAACAATGACTTCAAATTCATTCCACATAATCATCTATTCCAGGCCATGCCCTACGGGAATCATCCTTAGTGCAGGAATCAACCTTAATGCGGGCATTACTTAGCCTCTTTACAACACTAAGCCATTTTTCCTTTGTCTTTAGTATGCAAAATAACAATTTTCTTCTATTTTGGAAGGTTTATATTTTCCTTATCTGGTCACCATAAGAAAAACCAAGAGCATGGATAGAATATAGCCATTTCAACAATGAATGGGACCATATCATCTAATGAATTTTATCATCAAAGGAACACCCCCTTGCAGGCATTTCCAAATGGTCTCTTAAACTATTTTTCTAACACTTGACCATTTCTCTTCAAACACTAGGTCACCAATGTGATTTCATTTTTCCTTCAAACTGGGCAAGTGAGATACCCAATGGGTAGAGGCCAACAAGATAAATCCATTAATACCACTTTCATATTCTGTAACTTCTTTCTCTCTCCTTGGCAGGAATTTTTCTGGAGCAGTGCAAATATGGCTGAGAGGCACTTTTGGCAGATTGATATCTTCTTCTTGAAATACTTTTTGGTCAGGCTAATGATATGGTTGGATGAACCATACAACACTCTAGAGATACACACTCTCATAATATTTTTATCGTCATCCTATGAGCTATGGCGGGAATTTCCCTAAGTTCAGTAAGGAATATTTTACCAATAATTCCATGGACAATTTTTTATCTTCTCCTAGGCTTGGTCTAATTTCCCTAGGCCACAGTTTTGGCAAGTCCATAAATTATTCTTCAGGGTTTCTTCTTGATGTTATTAATTTGTCTAATGCACTTTTCTTCACCAATTTGAAAGAGTTGATTCATGGATGAGTAGGCTCAGAAATGTGTAATTATGCCATTCCAGATTTCATACACGAGATGTCAATTTTGGTCATTAGGATTAATTAGTGAAAAACATATGAAGTTGGTTAAAGAGTCTAATCAAATTTCAAGACACCCCATTGACTTCCCAAAAAAACCATATGACAATTTAAGCAAACCGATTGAGGGCATGATAAGGACCAACAGACCAAAAGACTAGTATTGAACTCATATTGGATGACTTCTGAATGTGACTGTAATCAACCTATAATTTTCCACTAGAGTTTCATCAATACAAGTGATGCAATTTATGGAATGAAAGCCAAGGAATTTAACTGAACGAGTGCATGTAAGGACACATTCCCTTGCAGCTGATGAATTAGATTGAGTTCATAAGTAAGTAGAGGATTATCATTCTTATTCAGTTTGATATTACTTGATATTACTGTTTAGTTATACCCATTTTGTTGGTTGACAAGTCTTCATTATGCTCATTTTTTTAAAGATGAAAAAAGTGTGTCCATATTTTATTTGTTTAAGTCCTCCTGGACTTTTTTGTTGTCTAGTCTCCATAATTTGTTGAAAACTGAAACATTAATGTATTAACAAAGTTCTCTTTTATTCATTATTGAATATCAAGGAACTGATTTTTCATTGTAAAAAAATTAGACAAGAGTGCGTTATACACAATGAGAATGTTGGACAAGCTAAAAATAAACAAAAGTTGCCTCAATCATCAATATTTTCACAATACAAGTAATTTATCAAACAAGAGATAGAATGACAAAATGTGAAATTGCTCATTCCTTCATAATCCAAACTCTGAAGCACCAGTTGCAAGTCAAAATGTTAGATAATCCCCAACCAGTATTTCTCCCGCCAGCTTCGTCATCCTCACCTATGTCTTTCAGATAGTTTTGTAACCCTACCCCCTGCGTCCTTGTTTGTCTTATTTTGTCCAGCCCCAAGAGTTCCACTCAATAGTATTAGTGCTCCAACTCCTTGTTCCAACCCATCTCTTGGAACCCCGATTATGTTCTTTTGAGGAAAAGACTCTCTGCATGACAGATAATGGATAGTTTCTACTCAGCCATTGCCCATCGTTGACACTAATTATTCCTCCATCCAATTCGGGATTGGAAACCATGGTGTAGCAACATTATATTATTTTTTTAGGTGCATATAGCTTTTGCATCTTTTCTCAGATATGCAGTTGGTGCTAGAACTGGATAAAGTCCACTTAGTTGTTTCTCTAGATTGGAATCGGTGTGTGCTCATCCACCAGTCCCACATCACTCCAAAAACTATAGGACCAAATATATGAGCTAAAGTTTATGTCAGACAGACAGGGGAGCTATGAAGCCCTTGCACCGGAAGTAGGACTCTGAACTTATCTTCCCAACTCCTCCCATTCTGGCCTTTGATATCACCATGTTGGGAATTCTTTCTTTGGAAGCCATGAGAGGGGAAATAATGACACTCATGGGTCCAGTTTTATGCACATAAAAAACCAGAAATGGGTCCAAATGGGATTTTCCTTAGCAGGAGGCCCTATTTATTGACTAAGTCTTAACAGATGTTATTATGAGTTTGGGATTCTCATGAAGTAGTATATCTGTATCTTTGGATTAATGTGATCTATGTATGATTCCCTCATCTATTGGAGGACATGAAAGGTCACTTTAATGTACTAAAAAATCATGTGTTTACCATGAGACTCCAGAGGCCAGAGCATATCTAGACTCTTCTGCACATGGAGTAGTTTCCCTGTACTTTTGATGATTATAATTTGTAAAATTTGAATAGCTGGGAAATATTTTAATAGTAGGGAAACTGAACAAGAATTTTTTCAGTATAGAGAGTACAACATGTCGAGTAGACCAAGGGTGAGCTCAAGGTGCACCCAATTCTGTGGCAAGGGTATGTGTTAGTGTCAGGCAGACCAAGTGTTAATTTTTCATAACCTCCAATAATAAAATTTGAAGGGCTAGTTTTAATCCCATTTTGAAGGGAATTTTTTATGTATTGCACTAGAGATGATGATCTGTCAATTCAATCTAAGTTTGTTGCAATTGGTTTCCAAATAATTAAATGTTTAACTTGGAAGCTTCTGCATTCCCGGTGCAGATTGTTTGTTCTACATTCACACTACAATGTAATTTCTATTCACTTGCGACTATGTGCATAAAACCAACTAACGAATACTGAAACCCATCACCAAGAAATTACGAAGAATATATTTTATCATTTGTAGTTTCATACACACTTCTCAGTATGGGTTGCACATTAAACTCTCATAGATATAGGAAAAATGTACATATGGATTACACATTACACTTGTATTACACATTAGAAACACATTAACTATATCAAAATATATGCATTGTTGAGAAATACTTACAATTTATATTACAACAATATTATTATGCACATAGACACCAAGTGTACACCATATTGTTCTAGAACTCTAGGTTGCTTGGGAGGTTTTTCCAATTCCTCCTCTTTAGAATAAGAAAATTTGCTATAGCTTCTCTTCCCTTTCCCAGAACCCTCTAGTTCTATAGAAGCTTCATCAGCCATATGTTGTAATTGTTTTTCTTTCTCTTTCACTATGTTTGCAAGATTTATCACTTTTTTATGCAATCTATCTTTTTCTTTTAGGAATTTCTTCAACATCTCTACATTATTATTATGCTTCTTTGAGTGCTCATATTCCTTTTTTTGAAGATCATCCTTCGTCCACTTCAGCTCAAATTGAAATGCAGTTAATTTTCTCTTGACCTGTTGTACCTCCTTCTCAAGCTCTTATGCCCTCAAATTTGTATCAAATGGAGTATACAATATTGCTTCTTCCACATGTTTCTCCTATAAAGATCTAATTTGGGATTTCAAATCTTGTATCTCACTATCACATCCCAAATCTAGTGCTTTTTCCTTCTCTAATAATTTTTGGTGAAGGTATCTAATTTCGGCCTCCTTCTCTTCTATATTCTTCTTCAATGTTGGATTTGATGAGCCAAATGTAAACTCTATAGCATGGATTGTTGAAGCATATTCATCCGAGGTCTTCTCTCATTGTTGCAAGGACTTCTGAAACTAGAGTAAGCTCTCCATATTTACATCACCAATTTTTGTGTTGTCAAAAAGTTTTGGTGTGGTGACCTTTTTACCCTTGACTTTGGATTCTTTTGGTGTGCAGACCTTTTTACCCTTTAATGTTGATTCTTTTGGTGTGTAGAACATTTTACCCTTGAATGTTGATTCTTTTCCTCTTCCAGGTCTTTTAGTCTTTAGAGTTTTTGAAATCCTAATTTCAATTCTCTTAGTTTTCAGCAACTCATTTTTATTTTTAATTGTTTTATTCAAATTTTCCAATCTTGTTTCATATTTTGAAGTCTCATTTTGATGTTTAGTTATCATTTCTCTCATTTTATTTTCAAACTCAACCTTTAAAACAACAACAAATGTTTCTTTCTGCTTCAATTCTTGCTGAAGTTCTTCTTCCTTACCAAATACAGTCTTCACTGGTGGCATGTTCAAAAATTCAGGCCTTTTTTCAGCTCATTTTCAAGTCTCCCTATAGTTTCCTCATATTTTTTCTTTTCATCCTGAAATATGTACTTTAGTCTGTCAAGGTCAGAAATCGATCCTTGTAGAATTACGCTAAATTTAGAACATTGATCCTTAATAAGTTTATCCTCTTGGCCAATTATTTTTCCAGTTTCCACAAATGTTTTCTCTAAACCTGTAACATGATGTACGAAATCAAGAATTTGGACATCCTTAGTTCTACACAATTCGTCACTAGCTGTGAAGGAATCCCCCAAGGTAGATTGTTCTTTAAAATGCACCATTTTATCAAATCAAGAAAAAAAAAATCTACCATCAAAAGGATATTTGGCATGAATTAGGTCTTCATCACTAGTCAATGAATGGTCCATATCATTGTTCACAAATTCCTCCCATTGATATGCATTTACATTTCCATGCATTCTAGCCAAAGTTGTGACAACAACATCTTCTTCAGGGAAAAGTGAAGGCATGTCATTTCCCACAGATTCTATATTGTCCTCAAAATGTTTTCCATGTACTGTTGATGTAGTGACAGTAGAAACTCCTTCTACATCGTGCTTTAAAGACGGTTGAGGTAATTCCTCATTTTTTTGTTGTTCATTAGGCTTCCTAATGTATGTTCTAATAGATTTTGACCCTACAACACTGGGTCAACATAAATCAATATTTTTTTTTAGTGTTCCCAGGTAACTGAACTTAACCCTGTTCATTTTGTTATCTTCAAATGTAGAGTACAATTTCCTAGCCAATAGATGAGGGACATCTATGGCCATGTCTTCAACCCAGTGTATGGCCAGCTTTATGCAATCACCTGAAATATCATGCTACTTGTGGTGATTCATAATGGTCCTAAGGATAATCTGAATTAGGGTTTTGTATATTCCTTGAGGAATATATCCCATTTTTAGACCATTCTTGGGAACAACAACCCGTTTCCAACAAATTTTACTTACCATCTAAATCTTTTCTAGCTTGGGGGTTTTCCAAGAGTTTAACATTGCCCCCACTCTTTGTGGAATTTTGGTTGCTCTGGAAACCAAATCGAGGTCTAGATGAACCCTCTTCCCAAAAAATTGCAATTCCATAGCCCCATGATCATAACTATAGATGGCATCATATATCTCCTCTTTTTGGAAATTAAATTGTCCCAAAATAAGCATATCCACTGCTGCTCTTAAAAGGATATTTAACATACTAGCTGGCCATATGCTTGTATCACTCCATTCATCAGCATTCTCTTGGAAAATTTTCACAGTGAACCGTTCAACCTAGGAACCCCACGCTTCTCCTGATGCCGTGGTAGGGAAGGCCCCTGTATTTGTTGCCATGGTGCAAGACGCCCTTATTTCATCTGTTGCCATAGTACGCGATGACCCAATTTCAATTGTGGTCGTGGTTGGTTTGGTATGCACGCTGAGGAATGCAAGCTTAGGAATGCGCGCTGAGGAATGCACGCAAATGAATTTTTTTTAATTGATTTCGTGTATATTGTTTTTTTTCACAAATTCAGGTATATTGGATTATGACGTCAATGTCCCTATATCATATGAAATAAATATTTTTCATAAAACACATAAACTTATCCAAAGAATGATACATTTTATGAAGTGAATATTATTTTTACAATACCAATACATACACTCAATATCTTTATAAACTGGCTAAGCAAAATATATTTATAAAATGGCTAAGAAAAATCTCTATATAAAATGGATAAATATTTCCTTGCATCTTTTTTTCTTCAACTTAAACCACTCAATTGGACTTCATCACGAGGCCTATGCATGTCTTATAGGAAACTTTTAAATTCTTCTAAACCAGGAGATTTTTGGACTTATAAGATAAAATACAATAGTTGGAATTTCAGCAGTCTTAATGTACATTAGTGATTGATAGAAAAATCCATATTAATCTCATGCCAGATTGAATAATCGATATTTTTGAACCTGCTTCTCTTCATTCATTAATCCGATGACTACAATTATAAGCAAATGCCTAAATCATCACATGTTTTTTTCACCATTTTGCATACAATGTTGTTTTATGACCATCTTGGACTTTTCTCTTTTTTGCTGGTCTCTTTGTTATTTGAAAAACACTTAGTTTTACATGATTCTCAGCTACCATCATTTTGATGCCAACAATTGTGCCTTGAATATCTTGATTTCCAACATTTTGCTCTGTGTAATTTATTGAGGATGGAACACACATTCTATTGTGATTCATGGCTTCCGTTAGTGGCATATTAACACTATTTGTTCCATTCAATTCTATTGTTTTAACAATACTCCCTTTCTAATTTCTTGAGCATGAAACATATGCTTTACCATAAATTTCAGCTGCCATCATAGGTGTGTCAACAACTTGGGATCCCTTTTCTTGTGTTAGACTGGTTTGCAATGCCTCATTTCTAGAGCATGAAACACTGAAACTGTGATTGTTACTGTCATCAAGCATGATTGGGGTATCATAAACTACTTCCCCTTGCATTTGTTTTGTTTGATCACTCCGGTCTATCTCATTTCTTGAGATCAGTGAGATAGACAAAGTCAAGGATCAAGAAAAAGATGTACCTTCAAGCACAAATCAACTAGATTGACAAAGACATAATGATATGTAATAAATTTAATGAACGTAACAATCACTAGTGGAGGGAAAGACATGATGTTGTTTTTTTGTTTTAGCACCATTTTTTTTCTTATGCTTTCCAAAGTGATGCAATTCATGATGAGATTCTTCACCATATTTTCTGATTGGCCTTGATCTTGGAAGATAGTTATTGAACTATGAGGACATATTAATAATTAATGAACACACACATTATGGCTCCTCACACTATAAAATGAAAATTGAACTAGGTACCATTTAAAATTTAGACACACTTATTGTTGGTGGTGCAATCAATAATTTCTTAGATTGTTTTACCCATGAGTCAAATAGTTGTTTCACTTGTTGACTAGTGACACCAGGGAAACAGGATGCCAATTGTGTTTCGGTTTCCTCATTCAATGGATTTCATGACTTCTCATATTCAACATGAAGTTGAATTCTAATATTTGAAGGAAAGAATCTTCTTTGTCTAAAATTTTGGAAAGTACCTTCTAATCTCATAACAAGCTTGAAAAATTGTCCTCTCATCTAATTTACAAGACATTCTATCATTTTCAAATGTTCCTCTATTCTCCTTGGCAACTCCTCTTCCTCCTCCTTGGTTGCTATTCAAATTTTTCATTTCTCTGTGCTTACGCTCCATTACTTCATTCCTTGATCGCCCCAATGTATAAGGATGAATAGACCGAGTCATGTCAAGAGCATGTGCCCCTTGGACATGCATTTAAGGAACCATCTCATCTCCTAAACAACAAGAACACAACCAAATTCACTCACTAGAAAGGATGCCAATTCTGCAATGACAGTGACTCAAAATGTTTATCATGAATGAAATGATATCACCATCTGAAATAGATAATAATATGATACTAATAGAATGAATCTACACACCTTTTCTCATATGCATCATCCCCTCTACACCCTTGCAGTTGCAACATGTGAAATTATTTATAACACGTCCACATCCTCACCAACTTGTTATACTTCTCTTCCTCTGGTAGGCCTTCAATAACCTAGAAAGAAGACATAAGTTTCAATGCATATGAAGATATACCGAGTTTTAAGTTCAAAATGAATAACATTGAGAGTCATTCTATATTAGTAAAAAAAATAATAACACCATCATTTATTATTAGTCAAGGCCCACATAAAGAATAATTGATATGTTAACATAATTATTAAACCTTTAAAATTTCTTCATGTCAAATGAGGATCTTGTCTGATGTTGATCCATCTGATTTCCCATAGCTAAGAGCATTTTAATCTGGGATTTTATGATGGCATGGTTCTCTTGTCTTACATGGAAAAATTATTTTCTCCATCTCCTCCAAAATTTTAACAAATTTTGTTGTCTTAGTGCCTCTAGATGGTTGAACCTTGTCATAATCTTGTGCAATTCTTTGAATTTCATGAAACATCTTCAAACAATTCTAATCCCGGCTGGCGAGCACAATATACAAGCTTGTGCATTGCGCCATGAGTCAACTGTAATTGGTAGCACATGTTTCAGTGGGTATGAGTTAGTGCAATACTAAGAATCTTCATTTATAGTTAAGAATTAATTATGAAATTGTGTACCTTTTCATCATTTGTTCTATCCATGGGATAGTTCTTCACAATATTCATCTTTGTATGAGATAAGTTTGGTTGAATGCTTAAAATACGATCATATAACTTTTAATCCCATCATTTGCTTGGTTCAAAAGATGGATTCAACTCCTGAAATTTTAGAACATAGTAATATTAAGAAAGCAATGGCAATACATAAACATAAATTTCAAAACTTGTAATAAATGTGCATAGCTTACCAAGAGCAAGTTTGTTGACATTGCATAAAATTCAGAAACACTACGTATCGTATCTCCTTCTTCAATTTCGATTTCATCTATAACCATGCGTATACTTTTTTAATGGCATGTGCACCAAGTACAAGCATTACTTCCCATTCGAGAAACACTATTGTTGCATACTAAACTACATATTGCCACTAGATAATGACACTCAAACAAATTAATTTTCACTTTCCTTCCATCTATCATCTTGATGCCATCTTGTGAAAGCTTGTTTAACTGTTCCATTAAGTTCTCCTCATTTTTAGGATCGATAGCATGTGCTAAAAATTATTTATATTATTCTTTTCCATCCCAATTTACAAGGCTTACACAACACATCATGCCATTGTCTTCTAGTTGCTCAAATAATATCTCACATACCTACCCCCCTCAATCATAATGTACATGAGAATCAATACCAAGTTTGAAAGAAACTTCAATGACTATACTTCTATACCTCTTTTCATATGATTCAAGCATGAACGAAGAATATGAATTTACTTGCTTGACTTGAAATCCATATGTGAAACCATCAGTTCTCTCCCAACCCATATCAATATCCTTAGATTCTTTGCTCCACTATTTCATTTCTCTACAAACTTATGTTGCATTAACCCCCTTTAGTACACCATGAGAGTCAATCTGCTTCAGACATTGCAAAACCTTATGAGTCATACTTGATTCAATAAATACTTAAGCCATGTTCCTAGGTGTAAAATCCTTACGAATATCCGCCACAACAATTGGTCAAATTTTATTAAGAATTCCATCTAGGTGTTCAATAACATCTTCAATTTTAGACTCTTCATTATAGGTTTTGCTGATGAAGTACCCAATTCCAACAATAATGTCATTTTCATCCCCATCTTGGAGTAATTTTCCACAAAACCATATCCCAATTTCTTTAAATATTGACTTCCCCCCTTTTTTTCTGTGGTTAAACCATCCTGGCCACTTCTTAGTTCCATTTGTTGAAAATCCTTCAGGCATTTCTGTTGCATCTTCTCCAACTGTATAATTTTGGTTTCCTATAGTTGCATCTCTATCCACATGTTCATGAAATGCAGTTATTTCATTTGTTTCATGTCTTCCAGTTTCATCCAATTTCTCAAGGGAACCATGCTCCAATTGTTTCCTGTTGGGTTCTACACTTTCATTCCTTTCAACACTAACTGAAGTCAAACGTTCCCTATCTTGTTGAGGAACACAACATTCAATGCTTTGATTAGACTGATTTGTAACAGAAGCACCATCAACCACATGTCTTTGAGGGAAAAGTGTGGCCTCATTCTACAAAACAGAGTCCATTTCGTTGTGGTACATATTTTCTTTATCCAAAACAAAGTTTATTGTAGTGGCAACAAGAATAGGATTTGTTATTTGAGGGAGGTTTGGGATAGTCACATTCTATGAAATAGGATTAATTCTATGGTAAACGATTCTACACATTGTCATTCCCTGAACTGTTTTTGGAGTCAAAGGTTTTGTTTGTTCTTGAGGAACTCAACCTTCAACGCTTTGATTAGACTGATTTGTAACAACATCATCATCAATCATAGATCTTTGAGAGAAAATTGTGGCCTTATTCTTCCAAATGGAGTTCATTCCATTGTGGTACATATTTGCTTTATCCAAAAGTAAGTTCATTGTAGTGGCAACATGAATACGATTTGTTCTTTGAGGGAGGTTTGGGATAGTCACATTCTATGAAATAGGATTAATTCTATGGTAAACGATTCTATCTTGAACATTGTCACTCCGTGCAACTATATTTGGAGTCGAAGACTACCTTTTTTGTGAAGGAACACAACCTTCAACACTTTGATTAGATTGATATGTAACAACAGCATCATCAATCACAAATCTTTGAGGGAAAAGTGTGGCCTTATTCTGCCAAATGGAGTTCATTCTGTTGGGGTACATATTTGCATTATCCAATACAAAGTTCATTGTAGTGGCAACAGGAATAAGATCTATTCTTTGAGGGAGGTTTGGGATAGTCACATTCTGTGAAATAGGATTAATTCTATGGTAAATAATTCCATCTTGTACATTGTCATTCCCTGCAACTATATTTGGAGTCAAAGATTGCCTTTGTTTTTTAGGAACACAACCTGCAACGCTTTGATTAGAATGATTTGTAACAAAAACATTGTCAATCACAGATCTTTGAGGGAAAAGTGTGGCATTATTTTGCAAACATAGTTCATTCTGTTGTGGTACATATTTGCATAATCCAAACGAGAGTTCATTTTCATGGCAACAGGAATAACATCTATTCTTTCACGGAAGTATGGGACATTCACATGCGGTGAAAGAGGATTAATTATACGGTAAATATTTCTATATTGTACATTGTCAATCCTTGAAACTGTAATTGGAGTCAAAGCATGCCTTCAATCTTGAGCAAAACAACCTTCAGCACTTTGATCAGATATATTTATAACAACAGAAGCATTAATGGCCGATATTTGAGTGAAATTAGGTTGTAAATTGGTTGCATGATGATTGAGGGAAATTTCTGGTTTCATTATGTGGTATGTAATTCTCATGTCCAAATCCTTGACATTGTGCATGACTAGCACATTTAGCACTCGTTTTCCCTCTAACAGGAATGAATTGAGGGACAACGTCACATGGTTCCAAAGTTGGAAGATTAGAGTAACACAAACCCTTACATCGACCTCTTTTTCGAGGAATATTTTGTTGAGATGTCTCATTTGAATGATCCATTGACGAGTTACCTTGAAAAAAACAAAACATTCAATATTAGGGCTAGAAGTTAAAAAAAATTCTAAAGGAGAAAGTATCAACTCAAAATTTGGAAATATTAAAATGCTAAAAGGGGAGGAATAGTAATAAAAATAATCATATTTTATTCTTTGAATTTGACAAAGAAATCGAGCATGTGTGTACATTTTACCTTATTCATGGGAATTTTGGATAGCTTCACTCAAATGCATGCCCAACCTGCATTACAAATCCAAATTCACTGATTCAAACCACAGAGTGTCTTTTCAGTAAAAAAACCCAAATAAGCTTTCAAAGTTTAAATTTTAGACATAAAAACTTATTCTCTACAAGTAAACTCCAAATTTACGTGATTTCCACATGGTTGAGTCCCTCGAGGAAATGCACACATTTGCATACATTTCATGTTATATTGAATAAATTGCACTATAACATAGAAATACAAACCTTTTCTACAAACTCTTGTACTCATTTATGTAAATTGTATGATCTACAGTAAAATCCAAGTCATCCAAAACAATAATAGATAGTATTTGCCAATGTTTCATGGCTAGAACTAAAAATGCACACCAATGCCAATCAAATTACACTCTAGGTATGAAATTTGGAATTTGACATACAAAAACCTAATTAGACTAGTATAGTTTTAATTTTAGACATAAAAACATCTATTGTGAAATAATAATGCATCCAACATTTGAAATGATAACAAAACAACTGTAAATGTTGGTTTCTTGTTCACGGGCATCATAGTTTCAATAGTAAATCTTGTATTTATAGAATTTTGGAATGACAGGGACAACTTAGAAGATAGGTTAAATTGGATATTTGTTTGGAGACCAGTCTCATGGCTCTGCAAGTTTATATCATCTGTATCTTTTTTATTATAATATAAATAATCATCTTTCCTTACATAAATAAATAAATGAGAACATAACAGATATAATACATTCCCAGGAAAAAAACTGAGATAATACAAAAATATAACCAAATCGATACTCAAGAAAGTTTTAAATGGGGGACAAGAGAATTTTTTATTACATTATGCTTTCATTACAAAGAAGAGGGCTAGTTTACAGTTGAATCAGTAACATCAAACAACTACTTCAATAATAATTGTCCCTACTACCTATTACATTATATTTCTAGACCTCAAGGGTCGAATTGACAATGTCATAAGTGGATTTCATTAGAGTGAAAATGAAAGGTTGATTCACCCTCGATCCAACCCATCCTCTATTGCACTTTCCTGGCTTCAAACAAAGATACAAAATACTGTGGAACAAGGCTAACAGAGCAGTGTAACACGGGGGGGAAACAAGGCTGAAGTGGACATGTTTCAACACCAGGGGTAGAAAGGGAGTGGAAGAGGAATTTGCATTCCTGTTATTTGGCTAGGAAATGCAAGCAAAGAAGAATTATAATAGTGATACACATTGCATGAGAGGCATTGTAAGAAGAAAAGGGAAATGCCAATGAAAGAAGAAAATGACAAGTAAGAGAGAAATGCCGAGACAAAAATGTCTCAGAGGAAAACAACAAGAAATACCCCTATGATATGGACACATTAATAGCTAGAATTGAAGAAATCAATCCTGCTATGCCACTAAGAGGGAATTCTTGGGTGGTTGAAAAGGGAAGGTGTTAACTCAGTGCAGGAAAGACTTCACTAAGTGATGGGAAATGATAGGAAAACCAACATAAAAATGATAAGATGGAGAGGAACTGTTAGTTAAATCCATAGAAACCGGATGAGACTGTCTTCAATTCTTTTCAATTCTACCCATTTCACTCATACTATCAGTGAACTCAAATTTGCGCACATCTACGGTCATACTGGACAAAAATTAACGAACATAGAGAATGGAGTCAAGACATAGCCTATTGATAATAGTTACCCCTATTTATCAATCTTCCATAAGAAGCATCATGATTGGTAATTGACTGCACCTTCTAGGAAGGAATCCATGGGGTTAGGCCAAATCTAGATATGTGTACTGTGTTGTCCCTTTGAATAATTGAAAGGTGGGAAAAAAGGTTAATCACAAGGAAATGTTGAGTTCACGTATGGGTGATGCAATAAGTCTCAATGCCGTTAGAATCTGACTCAACTCAAGTTCATTGAATCATAGAATTTGATGGTCTGCAGAACATGTTTTCCTTGTTAAGTGACGTATTTGACACTCAGTTGAAAATTCAGAATATGACAGGTATGGAAAAATGAAAACCACCATTTACAGGTTTATAAGATTAAATTACGTATTTAACACTCAATTAGTTCAACATGTGTTTGACAGGTTGAGGTATGGTAAAACTAAAAACCACCATTTAGAACTTTAAAAAATTAGATGACTAGCAAAACTGTAAAGTGTAAATCAGGGTTGAGTCCCTAGAGAAAATTCACACATTGGCCCTGAAAAAAATCAATATTAGGATAGAAGTTAAAAAAATATATAAAGAATAAAGTATCAGGTAAAATATTGGAAATATTAAAATTCTAAACGAGGAATAATAAAAAAAAAGAATCTCGTATTTTATTCATTGAATTTGACAAATAGAATTAGGCATGTGCGTGCATTTTACTGAAGCAAGTCAATTTTGGATTGCTTTACTCAAATGCATGCCCAACATGCATTACAAAGCCAAATTCACTTATTCAAACCACACAGTGTCTGTTCAGGCATAAAAAACCTAAATAATTTTTCAAAGTTTAAATTTTAGACATAAAAACTTATGGTCTCCAAGGAAACTCCAAATTTCTATGTTTTCCGCATGGTAAAAATCACGGTTGAGTGCCTCGACGAAATGCACACATTGGCATGCATTTCATGTTATATTGAATAAATTGCACTATAACATAGACATACCAACCTTTTCTAAAAACTCTTGTACTCATTTCTATAAATTGTATGATCTACAATAAAATACAAGTCATGCCAAACAACAATTGATAGTATTTGCCAACTTTTCATGGCCAGAACCAGAAATGCACACTAATGCCAATCGAAGTACACTCTAGCTATGAAATTTGGAATTTGGCATATACACACATTTATGAGCCTAATTATCCATGAATAAGTTCTTCTAGTATTGTTGTAAAGGTATTATTCACACTTGTAAACTTTTGACTAAATGCACACCAAAGGAAAACTATGCATGCCTGGAGAAAAATTCTAAAGGGGAAAGTTTAAGGTAAAAAATTGGAAATATTAAACTTCAGGAAGGTGAGGAATAATTAAAAAAAGAATCATATTTTATTCATTTAATTTGACAAAGAAATCAGGCATTTGCATGCATTTTACTGAAGCAAGTCAATTTTGGATAGCTTCACTCAAATGCATGCCCATCCTGCATTACAAAGCCAAATTCACTAATTCAAACCACATTGTGTCTGTTCAGGCATAAAAAACCTAAATAATCTTTCAAACTTTAAATTTTAGACCAAAAAACTTATTCTCTACAAGAAAACTCCAAATTTATGTGTTTTCCACATGGTAAAAATCACGGTTGAGTCCCTCGAGGAAATGCACACTTTGACCTACATTTCATGTTATATTGAATTAATTGCACTATAACATAGACATACCAACATTTTCTACAAACTCTTGTACTCATTTCTATAAATTGTATGATATACAGTAAAATCCAAGTCATCCGAAACAATAATTGAGAGTATTTGCTAATTTTTCATGGCCAGAACTAAAAATGCACACCATTGCCAATCGAAGTACACTCTAGGTATGAAATTTGGAAGTTGGAATATATACACATTTATGAGCCTAATTATCCATGAATAAGTTCTTCTAGTATTCTTGCAAAGCTATTATTCACACTTGTAAACTTTTTTACTAAATGCACACCAAAGAAAAAGTATGCCTGCTAGGAGAAAAATTCCAAAGGGGAAAGTTTCACGTAAAAAATTGGAAATATTAAACTTCTGAAAGGTGAGGAATAAAAAAAACACTCTCCTATTTTATTTATTGAATTTGACAAAGAAATTAGGCATGTGCGCACATTTTACTGAAGCAAGTCAATTTTGTATTTCTTCACCCAAATGCATGCCTAGCATGCATTACAAAGACAAATTCACCGATTCAAACCACAGAGTGTCTATTCAGGAATAAAAAACCTAAATAATCTTTCAAAGTTTAAATTTTAGACATAAAAACTTATGGAATGCAAAGAAACTCTAGATTTATGTGCTTTCCACATGGTAAAAATCACGGTTGAGTCCCTCGAGGAAATGCACACATTGGCCTACATTTCATGTTATATTGAATAAATTGCACTATAACATAGACATCACAACATTTTCTACAAACTCTTGTACTCATATCTGTAAATTGTATGATCTACAGTAAAATCCATGTCATGCAAAACAACAATTGATAGTATTTGCCATTTTTTCATGGCCAGAACTTAGAAATGCACACCAATGCCAATCGAAGTACACTCTAGATATGAAATTTGGAATTTGGCATATATACACACTTCTAAGCCTAATTATCCATGAATAAGTTCTTCTAGTATTCTTGCAAAGCCATTATTCACACTTGTAAACTTTTTGACTAAATGCACACCAAAGGAAAACTATGTCTGCTTGGAGAAACATTCCAAAGGAGAAAGCTTCAAGTAAAAAGTTGGAAATGTTAAATTCTGAAAGCTGAGGAATAATCAAAAAACACTCTCCTATTTTATTCTTTGAATTTCACAAATAAATCAGGCATGTGTGTGTATTTTACTGAAGCAGGTCAATTTTGGATTGCTTCACCAAAATGCATGCCTAGCATGTATTACAAAGACAAATTCACTGATTCAAACCACAGAGTGTATATTCATGCATACAAAACCTAAATAAGCTTTCAAAGTTTAAATTTTAGACATAAAAACTTATGCTCTACAAGGAAACTCCAAATTTATGTGTTTTCCACATGGTAAAAATCATTCTTGAGTCCCTCGAGGAAATGTACACATTGGCCTTCATTTCATGTTATATTGAATAAATTGCACTATAACATAGACATACCAACCTTTTCTACGAACTCTTGTACTCATTTCTATAAATTGCATGATCTACAGTAAAATCCAAGTCATGCAAAACAACAATTGACAATATTTGCCAATTTTTCATGGCCAAAACTAGAAATGCGCACCAATGCCAATCGAAGTACACTCTAGGTATTAAATTTGGAATTTCACATATATACACATTTATGAGCATAATTATCCATGAATAAGTTCTTCTAGTATTCTTGCAAAGCTATTATTCACACTTGTAAAATTTTTGACTAAATGCACACCAAAGGAAAACTATCCCTGCTTGGAGAAACATTCCAAAGGAGAAAGTTTAAGGTAAAAGGTTGGAAATGTTAAACTTCTGAAAGGTGAGGAATAAAAAAAACACTCTCCTATTTTATTCTTTGAATTTGACAAGTAAATCAGGCATGTGCGTGCATTTTACTGAAGTAAGTCAATTTTGGATTGCTTCACTCAAATGCATGCCCATGATGCATTACAAAGCCAAATTCACTGATTCAAACCACAGAGTGTATGTTCAGGCATAAAAAAAACCCAAATAAGATTTCAAAGTTTAAATTTTAGACATAAAAACTCATGCTCTGTAAGGAAACTCCAAATTTATATGTTTTCCACACGGTAAAAATCATTGTTGAGTCCCTTGAGGAAATGCACACATTGGCCTGCATTTCATGTTATATTGAATAAATTGCACTATAACATAGACATACAAACCTTTTCTACAAAATCTTGTGCTCATTTCTGTAAATTGTATGTTCTAATATAAAATCCAAGTCATGCAAAACAACAATTGATAGTATTTTCCAAATTTTCATGGCCAGAACTAGAAATGCACACTAATGGCAATCGAAATACACTCTAGATATGAAATTTGGAATTTGGCATATATACCAATGTATGAGCCTAATTATCCATGAATAAGTTCTTCTAGTATTGTTGCAATGCTATTATTCATACTTGTAAAATTTTTGACTAAATGCACACCAAAGGAAAACTATGTTTGCTTGGAGAAACGTTCCAAAAGGGAAAGTTTCAGGTAAAAAATTGGAAATATTAAAATTATTAACGATGAGGAATAATACCCTGATGTGGGTGTTAATCCAATCCACATGGACACGGGGGAGGATGATGAGGCCTTCCCCCACTATGTGTGACCTCATCATCCTAGCCATTAATGCACGCCTTCAATACCACGGGAGACGTGGCTGTATCCAGGCATGCATACGGGACTAGGCCATCATTTCAAAGCCTAGTTGCCATAACTCACCCTCTTGGATGCCATAACTCGTAGTTGTGCCATTCAATATGGCCGACGTTGGGTGTTGGGCTGCCACACTTGAACCTACTCCATCACCTTGCTCTGCGCATAGAATCCATTCTCCCTCACCTTGGTCCGTTACCTCAGCGCCTCACTCTAGTCTATTACCATCTCGCTTTGCTCCATTTGGCTCTGCTCTCAGCTGCTCTCCCACCTTTCCCATAAGGAAAAGAGGTGTCCCCTGTAGAGGCAGTGGTCATGACGCTCAGGAGGACCGTCACATACCCCTCTTGGCTCAAGCTAGTGGAAATGGTTTCGACCTAGAGATTCTGGAAGAAGTGCAGCAAATTGTCAATGACTAGGAAGATGAACTGTATAGGGAATTCAACGCAACTGGAATAATGATGGAGAGAAGGAAAATCTACTGTATTTTTAAGAATCTACTCATTTGTCTGGTCCTCCAGTTGAATCCCCTAGTTCCTCCACCTTGATAGCCTTCAGTTCGCCCTCCAATGGCTCCCTAAGAAGCTTCACCTTTTGCTCCTCCACACTCCCCTATTTCCCCAGCCACCATTGCTATTCCTTCATCTTGCACCATTCCCCACCTCAGAACCGACCCTCCACTCTCTCAACTAGCCATTTCACGTCATAGTGGCAAAAAATCCGCTCCGCTCCCCACCAAGAAGCCTCTTGCAGGTTCAATGGAATAAAACAACACCTCTAGTGACAAGGAAGTGGCATCATCCAGTGAAAATTCGGAGGCCAAGACAGGCGAGCTTGCTCGGCCATCCTCACCAAGCTATAGATGCCCCATCGTGGAAGAACCATTCTTCAAACTGTGAACAGGTTTCGCTCAGGATTCATGGCGGTCTGCATGCTAGCAGCAAGGTTTTTTAACATGCTTCACCTCGGCCACGTGTTGCTCTACATGGGACGTACAAATTCTTTGTTTTATTTACATGTTAACTAGTTGGCTCATTGTTTGTTTTTCCAGAAGAATGATGGAGACTTTTGTTTATAAATATTTGGGTGGCATGTTTTCCCTGTTGGATGGAGGGTCTCGATTTTGTGGACCTGTTTTCCCTCCTGGAGGGACATCCCAGTCTTATTTTGAACCTCTATACCTCCTCATCATGAGCAGGTCCACATGTAAACACTTATGTATCACTATTTTCTTTTTTTAATAGATTATTTCTAAACTTACAAAAAAAAAGGTGATGAATAATAAAAAAAACACTCCTGTTTTATTCTTTGAATTTGATAAAGAAATCAGGTATGTGCATGCATTTTACTGAAGCAAGTCAATTTTGGATTGCTTCACCCAAATGCACACCCAACATGCATTACAAAGAAAAATTCATTGATTCAAACCACAGAGTGTCTGTTGAGGCACAAAAAACCTAAATGAGCTTTCAAAGTTTAAATTTTAGACATAAAAACTTATGCTTTGCAAGGAAACTCCAAATTTATGTGTTTTCCACATGATAAAAATCATTGTTGAGTCCCTCGATGAAATGCACACATTGTCTTGTATTTCATGTTATAGTGAATAAATTGCACTATAACATAGACATACCAACCTTTTCTACAAACTCTTGTACTCATTTCTATAAATTGTATGATCTACAATAAAATCCAAGTCATGCAAAACAATAATTGATAGTATTTGTCAAATTTTTATGGGTAGAACAAAAAATGCACACCAATGCCAATCGAAGTACACTCTAGGTATGAAATTTGGAATTTGGCATATATACACATTTATGAGCCTAGTTATCCATGAATAAGTTCTTCTAGTATTATTTCAAAGGTATTATTCACAGTTGTAAAATTTTTGACTAAATGCACACCAGAGGAAAACTATGCCTGCTTGGAGAAACATTCGAAAGGGGAAAGTTTCAGGTAAAAAAATGGAAATATTAAACTTCTTAAAGTTGAGGAATAATAAAAAGAAACACTCTCAATTTTGGATTGCTTCACCCAAATGCACGCCCAGCATGCATTACAAAGCCAAATTCACCGATTCAAAGCACAGAGTGTCTATTCAGAAAGAAAAACCTAAATAATCTTTCAAAGTTTAAATTTTAGACATAAAAACTTATGCTCTACAAGGAAACTCCAAATTTATGTGTTTTTCACATGGTAAAAATCATTGTTGAGTCCCTCGAGGAAATGCAAACATTGGCCTGCATTTCATGTTATATTGAATAAATTACACTATAACATAGACATACATGTTAGGATTATTAATCCTCCCTTGTACAAATTTGGTCATATGTCTAAATCAGGAGTCATGTCTAAATCAGGACTCCATCCAGTCTATTTATAGTCATTAGCACCATTGGTTAAAGTTGACCAAATTGGGGCACATGTTTTAGTTACCAAAGTTTGGGGAACACTAATTGAGGCTCACTACCACTTATTGCACTTGATTGCATAAGTTTAGGAGTCTCCTAGATCAATCCCTACAATTTAGGAAGCAACTGGGA
>LPNX010396166.1:60655-108155 GCA_001517045.1 Pseudotsuga menziesii
ATACTCCCTTGTACAAATTTGTTCATATGTCTAAATCAGGAGTCATGTCTAAATCGGGAGTCCATCCAGTCTATTTATAGTCATTAGCACCATTGGTTAAACTTGACCAAATTGGGGCACATGTTTCAGTTACCAAAGTGTGGGGAACACTAATTGAGGCTCACTTCCACTTATTGCACTTGATTTCATAAGTTTAGGAGTCTCCTAGATCAATCCCTACAATTTAGGAAGCAACTGGGAGTGTTGAAACCAACCAAGGTCAGTTAACTTCAGTTGATGACTAGTCAAGCCAAGTTAGGAGTCAGTTACATTCAGTTATAGCTCTCTACATTCAGTTAAATAATGGTTTAATTAATTGCACACATGTGGGGTGTTTTTCTCACCTACCACATTCATTTAACCATTATTTAATACTAAATGTAACAGTTGGTTGTGTTTTAGAACTCCGGTTATGATTTAGACAAGGACAGTTAACTACTGGGTCCTTAACTTCAGTTGATGACTAGTCAAGACAAGTTAGGAGTCAGTTACATTCATTTAAATAATGGTTTAATTAATTGCACACATGTGGGGTGCTTTTCTCACCTACCACAGTCAGTTAACCATTATTTAATACTAAATGTAACAGTTAGTTGTGTTTTAGAACTCCAATTGTGATTTAGACAAGTCTTTGTTACCTACAGTCAAGTAGAGTCATCAATTCGAACTTCCTCATGTGGATTAGAATTGCTTGTGGCTATTAAAGCCATTTTACATTATTGTAATTATTATCTGAATTACTTTTTGATTAATGAAAGCATTCACAGCTGCAAGCCTTTTGCACTGTTTCATTCTTCAATTGCTGAGTAAATTGTGAGATCTTCTTTGTGAGTTTTGTTTTTGTCTACAGATCTATATGCTCAAATTTACAATACCAACCTTTTATACAAACTCTTATACTCATTTCTATAAATTGTATGATCTACAGTAAAATCCAAGTCATTCAAAACAACAATTGATAGTATTTGCCAATTTTTCATGGCCAAAACCAGAAATGCACACCAATGCGAATCGAAGTACACTCTAGGTTTGAAATATGGAATTTGGCATATATACACATTTATGAGCCTAGTTATCCATGAATAAGTTCTTCTAATATTCTTTCAAAGCTATTATTCATGCTTGTATACTTTTTGACTAAATGCACACCAAAGGAAAACTATGTCTGCTTGGAGAAACATTTCAAAGGGGAAAGTTTCAGGTAAAAATTGGAAATATTAAACTTCTAAAAGGTGAGGAATAATAAACAAAAGACTATCATATTTTATTCATTGAATTTGACAAATAAATCAGGCATGTGCGTGCATTTTACTAAAGCAAGTACATTTTGGATAGATTCACTGAAATGCACATCCATCCTGCATTACAAAGCCAAATTCACTGATTCAAACCACAAAGTGTCTGTTCATGCATAAAAAACCTAAATAATCTTTCAAATTTTAAATTTTAGACATAAAAACTTATGCGTTGCAAGGAAACCCCAAATTTATGTGTTTTCCACATGGCAAAAATCAAGGTTGAGTCCCGCCAGGAAATGCACACGTTGGCCTGCATTTCATGTTATATTGAATAAATTGCACTATAAAATAGACATACCAACCTTTTCTACAAACTCTTGTAGTAATTTTTGTAAATTGTTTGATCTACAGTAAAATCCAAGTCATCCAAAATAGCAAGTGATAGTATTTGCCAATGCTTCATGGCTAGAACAAAAAATGCACAAGAATATCTATCGAAGTACACTCTACGTCTGAAATTTGGAATTTGTCATATATACACATTTCTAAGTCTAATTATCCATGAGTAAGTTCCTCTAATTTTGTTGTAAATCTATTATTCACACTTGTAAACTTTTTGACTAAATGCACACCAAAGGAAAACTATGGTTGCTTGGAGAAACATTCTAAAGGGGAAAGTTTCAGGTAAAAAATTGGAAACATTAAACTTCTAAAAGGTGAACAATAATAAAAAAACACTCTCTTATTTTATTCTTTGAATTTGACAAAGAAACCAGGCATGTGCATGCCTGTTACTGAAATGAATCAATTTTGGATTGCTTCACCCAAATGCACGCCCAGCATGCATTACAAAGACAAATTCACTGATTCAAACTACAGGGTGTCTGTTTAGGCATACAAAAACCTAATTAGACTAGTATAGCTTTAATGTCATACATAAAAACTTATGTTGTGAAATAAGAATGCATCCAACATTTGAAATGAGAACAAAAAAACTGTAAATGTTGGTTTCTTGTTCACGGGCATCATAGTTTCTCTAGTAAATATTGTACTTATAGAATTTTGGCATGGCAGGGACAACTTAGAAAAGAGGTTGAATTGGATAGTTGTTTGGAAACTAGTCCCATGGCTATGCAAGTTTGTATCATATGTATATTTTTTATTATAATATAAATCATCATCCTTCCTTACAACAATAAATAAATGAGAACATAACATATATAATACATTCCCAGGAAAAAAAATAGAGATAATACAGAAATATAACCAGATCAATACTCAAGAAAGTTTTAAAAGGGGGCCAAGAGCATTTTTTATTATATTATGCTTGCATTATAGAGCATAGGGCTAGTTTACAGTTGAATCAGTAACATCAAACAACTCCTTCAATAATAATTGTCCCTACTACCTATTACATTTTATTTATAGACCTCAAGGGTCAGATTGTCCATGTTACAAGTGGAATTCATTAGAGTGAAACTGAAATCTTGATTCACCCTAGGAAGGAATCCATGGGGTCAGGTGAAATATGGATATGTGTATTTTGTTGGCCCTTCGAATAATTGAAAGGTGGGAAAAAATGGTTAATCATGAGGAAATGTTGAGTTCACGTCTAGGTGATGCAATATTTCTCAATGCCATCAGAATCCGACTTGATTCAAGTTCATTGAATCATAGAATTTGATAGTCTGTAGAACAAATTTTCCTCTTTAAGTGACGTAATTGACACTCAATTGAAGATCTGAACGTATATGACAAGTATGGAAAAGTGAAAACTACCATTTACAGGTTTGTAAGATTACATGATGTATTTGACACTCAATTAGTTTAGCACATATATGAGAGGTTGAGGTATGGGAAAACGAAAACCGCCATTTGGAATTTTAGAAAATTAGATGACTAGAAAAACTGTAAATTATTTTCATAGTTATATTGACTCCTTATAGACTGTCAGAAAATGATATTCATAAATTACTGCAATCCATAATGGGACTTTCTATCATGGCTTACATTCCCGACCTTAAGTGTCGTCAACAGAAGATTGAGAAGTACTTTTCCAACCGAAACAAATTCCAAAAGACTTGATTATTTAGAATTAGGTAACTTCAATAAAACTAAATATAGAGAAAGTACCTAGTGTATATTCAATCACAAACTGCAGTATATTTTTTTTAACAATGACAGACTGCAGTATATTTTTCTTAACAATGGCATCCTTTGGAGTATATTTTTCTTAACAATGGAAAATTGCAGTATATTTTTTTTAACAAAGCTAGGCTAATGAGTTGTTTAAGTAACTCTCTTAATTCCATCCATGGAATTTTTTGAAGTTACCCACCAAATTAGAGATCAGACTGAACAACTTGATTCACAAATTCAAAATCCTTTCCTACTAAATGCACCACCTGCATCTTAACTACGTACAAATAAAAAAAATACGTAGAAATAACAAATAATTATAATTGTAGGTTTATTAATGTTCCAGACGACACTTATTTAATGTGATGTCGAATCTGGAGATTTGTAACTTGCTCTTAACCCACCTTCAGTCAGAAATTTTGGTACCTAACTCATGTTCAACCTGCGTGTGACCCATCATCTTGCTCGAAAACTGACCGGATATCAAATTTTCTGGATAAATGTTTTTCTTATTTCTAGCTCATCCATTGTATTTCCAATAAAAATAATATTTGCTGGGCCATGTGCAAAATTATAACCAATCAAAAAAAGCATCTTAAATGCATCTTTGGTCGTTATTCTTAATCAAATAGGATACACACTAGAGTTAGATAGAATGTTATGCGACCTAAAGGAGGAAAGTGTAAGTAAATGGCACTGTAAGTACCGATTCTAACTTCAAAAAAAATTTGGAAGTAATTGATAGGGTTAGGAGGATGAAAGCCTGACACGAGTCTTGATAGAAATATGGTATAAATATCTTACAACCGAAAGGCTTATTATATCTATAACTTCTTCAAGTATTATCTCTATAGCCGAAAGGCTTATTATTACAAGAAAAATGAATTAGAGTTGAAGAGTAACAACTATCATAGTTTTGAACTAACCATAAATTTAAAAAAAAACTTTTAAATAAAATTACTATCTAATATTTTTGAAACAGGTCGACGGTTGATAATAATAGTCAAGTTCACTTGGATCAACAAGGAACATTTGCTAACAAAAAAAGAACCAGGTGGGGTAATTCCACTGTTACGTGGCAATTGACAAAGTGATATGAGACAAGGAGTTAGGGCATGACCACATAGGTATGAGTGCAGGAAGTGAGCCGGGCGGGCTGCGAATCCCTCGGTTTCAGATCATGGATGGACCAGATTGACAAAGCCATATTCCTGAGGCTGGAGAAGCTGGGAACGAGAACAGGAGGAGAGATATTGGAGATGGGAAGGGAAGAAGGCCAGGCCCAGGAGGGTGTCTACCGAAATCCCTTTCCATTCCATATATCCAGATAAGATCCGAGATGGTGAGAGGAAAGATTGAGTTATGGAAGGAGATAGACCTCATTGGAAAATTTGTGGGGGTTTGGACCAAGGAAAGGGATCTCGTTTGGTGTATCAAGATTGTATGGAACCCTAAGGGACATTACAATCTGTAGCTGGGGTCCAAGGGTTTCTTCATAATCATATTTCTCAACCAAGAAGACAGGGATAGAATCCTGGAGGGAGGTACAAATTTCTTTTTTTTGTCAAGTTATACCTCCAGACTTGGAAGGAGCGATTTAACCCAGAAACTGAAGATATGATGGCTTCCTCAGTCTGGATCCATCTATTCTTGTTTCCCAGTGAGTATTGGGATTTGGAAACCCTAAAGGACATCGAAAATACCCTAGGGGAATTTGTGAAGGTGGCAGAGAAAACCAAAATCCAAATATACACACCTTTTTCTCGCATATGTGTTTACATGGACCTCTCAAAAGAACTCCCAGAGGCAATAAACCTGAATTGGGAGGATAGGGAATGGATCCAACCCATCGATTATAAGCAACTGCCTTTTCATTGCTGATAATGTCACAAATACAGACACTTAGGGAGGGACTGTCCAAAGGTTTCCTGATCACTCACGTCACAGAGGCAAGGTTGACGAGGAAGGGTTTGCTCAAGTCAAGAACAGGAGAAGGAGCAGAGGAGGAGGTCCCTCAAACACAAGGAAGGAGACCGCAGAAAAAATACCCAGCTCCAGTAATCCCTTTGATGTTTTGGGAGAGGAGGAGGCTGAAGGGGGGACTTTTGAGGAAAAGGGTGAATCGAGGTAGCAGTCCAAAAAGGCCAAGGAAGCAGTGGGGGAAGGGGAGTAGTAGACCCTGATGGAAGTAGCTGAGGAGGAAGACGTAGAATAAATGGAGCTAGGGGAGTTGGATCTGGATGCAATCGAGGAAGAATGTGGAAAGACTGGATAGGGTTATGCTTCTCGACGATAGATAGAGCTTCTCCAAGAGGCCATTATCAGAATGCGAGCACACTAGAACCTAGGGATCGATCTAGATCCACACAAAGGAATTAAGAGGAAATCCTGAGAGGAGGAGCTACAAAGGGGAAGGAAAACAAGAAAGCAATGCATAACGGCGATAGGTGTAAAAATTATCGAGTCAGGCCAGTATCCCACATTTAGGGCGACCTTTTGTGAAGTAAACAAGGTTTTCCAATGAAGATCATATCTTGGAATACAAGAGGGTGTAATCACCCCAGAAAGTGGAAGACTCTAAATAGGAATACCAAGTAGGAGAGACCATATATTATTTTCCTTCAAGAAACAAAATGTAGTACTAAGGGGATGGAAAAAAATAGGGAGAATATTTGGAAAGGTAGTTGTATAATGGCACTTGATGTAGCTGGAATGGTTGGTGGGATTGCAATCCTATGGCAGCCAAGTGTGGTGGATCTTTCAGAATGACGAGATAATCAGTTCTCACTAATGGAGAATTTTCACCTACTAGATATAGGAATTAAGGGCTCGCTGATGAACGTTTATGGGCCTAGTGCTTTTCCCCAAAAATAGGATTTTCTGGATTTATTAAGCTGGGTCAAGGGTCTAACAGAGGAAATAAATTAAGTAATAGGAGGGGAATTTAATCTTATTTCCAACCTAGGGGAGAAAAAGCGGGGCAGATGGTCCCTAGACAAGTATTAAGAGGACTTCTACAATTTCCTAACCCATAGTCCAATAATTGCTATGGAGATGGGGAATGGATGGTTCACATGGAACAATAAGAGGGGGGTGGGGGGGGGACATTTGGTAGCCTCTTGACTTGACAGATTCCTATTTTTTGAAAATATTGTGCACAACACTCGGGAGATAATGGATGGTTTTCTTCCCGCGGCAAGCTCGGATCATTGGCTCATCTGTCTCAATTGGGACTGGTCGAATGCCATTTTGAGCAAACCGTCTAGACTTGAGCAATTTTGGCTGGAGCATAAGGACTTTAAGGATATGGTCACCCAGTGGTGGCAAGAACTATGTTGATTAATTTTACATTGATGAAAACAGTGTATATTGTTGACAACTATTCATTCCTTGGTGCCCCTTGTGGAGCCCCTGAGGGTTAGTGTTTAGTTTGTGGTTTTTTGTGCAAGAGAAGCCCTTTTGACCTTATCCAAGCCCAAGCTTGATGCCCTTGGAGGCCTTGGAACAATGACAAAAGCCCTGGTTACCCATTGACTTGCTCAAGTGCCCCTAATTTGTATCTTGGTCCCATTTGAGTCCATTGTCGAGTTCCTTACTCATGGTTGATATTTGGTTACTAGTCTTTGTGCTGCTTGCTATTCTTGTACTTTTTTTAGTCTCTTGATTGGTTGTTGGATGGATGATGTGGCTCATGTGTGTAAAGTCTTTGATGTGTTGATGGTGAATCTCATTGCTTGCATTGGATGGTCTTGAGGTTGTTAAGTTCTTGTGGGGTCGTTGAGTCCACAACCTTAGATATTGATCCTCTTACACGTGGAGACTTAGGTGTTGGAACCCACACTGATTATGGTATATTGGAACCCATTCTTATGGGGTCCTTAGTGTCCTTGAAAGTTTAAGTCTTGAACCCACATAAATGTTTTGATGTCCCTTGGACTCTATATGGTCATTGCCATGTAGTAGCCTTATGATCATGCATATGAAGCCCATAAGGTGTTGCAAACTAGTGGTGAGGCCTTTGTACCCCTCTTTTGGGGTGTTGGTACTCTTATCGTGATGAAGATATATAGTGGAACCATTGGATATGTTTTTAGTGATATGGAGACCTTGAACCATGATGATGCATGGTCCTATTTGTGTTTATATGGCTATTGGGATGTAGATGGAGGTAGATCCCACATATGTTCCTTGATATGTTGAAAAATAATTTGAAAAAGACTTTGAAACTCTTGTAGTTAGTGGTATGGTCTTTGGCACCCTCATGTATGGGGTCTTTGATGTCTTGGACATAATGAATAATTTAAGGGTATTAGACCAAGAATTTGCAAATAAACCCATCATAGGGAGATATTCCTCATAAATCCATTTCCGTTGATATGTGGATCATCTTCTAACTCCTTATGGTTGAAGAGATATGAATTTTTGAAGTTGGGCTACCCCACCTTTTTGGGTGAGCCGACTAAACAAAAGAGGTTTTAATTATTTGTAATTTTGAATTGCATGTCGGCCCAAGGTAATAATTTTTATCCACAACCTATATAAATAGAATATCAAACATTTCATTTTTTCATCATCAATTTTTTTAGGAAATTCGCACATTTTGGAGAAAAGTGCGAAATTTTGTGACAAAAAAATTTCTGGGCATCTTCACAAAAATTGGCATAACTTTCTCATACGGAATCGGAATTGAAATTTTTTTGGCTCATTCGAAATCTTGTTACGAGGGATGTGTGATGACAGGATATATATTTTCTTTTGAGTTTTCTACTTTTTATTCATCTTGTGATCTTCAATAAGGTATGGTTCATGCTTCATGGTTTCTTTTTTAATGACACATGTCTCTCATGGATAGAGTTCATCTTTGATCTTAGTATGTGAGGCTATAAATTGGTATATCTCTTTAAAATCATTCAATATGTTATGAAGAATATGATGATGGTTTTATTGGCATATATCTTGATGTGATATTGATATAGATCTTGATGATTATCTTGGATGTTTTTGGCATAGATCTTGGTGTTTATCTTGATTGTTGTATAAGTGTAGTATTGAATGAGAAGTTGACATGTAAGTATTAGATATTGTGAGCTATTTATTTGATCAACCTAAATGTTTTCTTTGAAAACTAGCTTTATAAGTGTTGATCATTATTTCTTTGACGTAAGTGGAGTTGGATTGTTAATGACAACCTTTGACAATGTTGTAAGTGATTATTTGCTTGATATTTTATTGATTTGTTGACTTGATTTGAGTAGAGTGAAAAATCATTTTGTGTCTAAGAGTTTATGATATTGATTGAGTTTGACATAGTTGGTTAAGTCCTTTATCTTATTGGTTGAGGTTATTTGGTTGAAGTATATCATGTTTAATTGTCAAGTATTCCATGAGTGTGATTGAGGTTGGTTGTCGTGTCATTGAGTTGAGTGTGTTTGGAAAACGTTTGGTTGACAGCATGTGAAGTCTCTTGGTTGCTCAAATGTGTCTTTTACTTGATGAAATAGGCCAAGTAAGAAGGGTCGGTTGACTATCAGAGCACTTGATTAGGTTAACACAAACATATGATTGATTTGGCACAGGTACACAAGCATCTTGGTATAGTTGAGAAACATTGGCACAAGTTGCCTTATGTGTAGTTGGTTTGACTTAGATTGGATGAGTTGTATGAGTAGTTGGTTTGACCCAGGTGGACTGAGTTTGGTGTGCAGACTCAGATTGACTGAGTTGGTTGATGTGAGAAATATATTGATTGGTACAGGTTTATTGTACATGTTGATGAGTATTGTGATACAGTGGAGAGTGATCGGTTGATGAGTAGTGATCAGATAATGAATAGTGGTTAGTAGTGGCAGTGGTTGTGCAGTGTGGTACAAGTTGTGTAGTGTGGTACAGGTTGTGCAGTGTCGTATAGGTTGTGCAGTGTGGTACAGGTTGTGCAGTGTGGTACATATTGTGCAATCTAGCACAAGTGTTGATTAACAGGTCCGCACGATCAGTGCGGTTGTGGTTCAGCAGTTTCTATCTTCATATCAGGATGGCGGGACGGGGAAAGAAAAGGAGGTTGCAGCCTCCTTCTGGTTGAATCTGGAAAAATAAGGACTGGCAACTTCCTTTAGTTCATAGCCTGTAAATCAGGGGGTCGTAGCCTCCTTCCAGTTGAAGCTGGAAAATTGAAGTCTTTGTAATAAGGGGGGTGTAGCCTCCTTCCAGTTATTTTTGGAAAACTATTTTAAAAAGGCTTCCATGGTTTTCCCCCCAGGACTTGGTGTTATAGCGGATTTCACCACTCTAGGTGAATCACACTTTGTATGGCCTTCCCCTGTCCCGCTGCAGACTCCTTAGACCCTATGGACCACTTTTTGTCCTTTGATGTTTCCTTGATCATCCCTAAAAACATATAAAAATTATAAACGTGACTTTTAAACCTATAAGCGCGTATATACGCGGGTTTGACCACTAAAACCGCATACATCGGGATGTGTGCATAATCCAAATCCTTTTGGAGTTTTCCTTGACATGGATCCGACTCATTTGACTCCTGGCCTTCCCTATGTCTTGAGATCGCTCGGATTCGACCTTTCATTACCCCTTTGAAAAGCTATATAAGGAACCCCTTGGTACATTGAAGGCATAAGAGAGAATTGAGAGAAAAGAAACTATATTCCATTGTTGTTGAAACTTATGCTTGAGTCTACATCCCTTTGTCCCTTGGAGCACTAGTGTGTTCTTCCCAAGCTTGTCTTTTGCTTGTGAGCTTGCTATCGAGAGATGGAGGATTGAAGTGGTGGAGGCCCAAGTGGGGGATTCAATTTCTCCGGTTCGTAGACGTGTCGTCAGAGGTTGTATCTTGTAATATCTGATTTATATTAATAGAAATATCTTTTCCTATCCAATAATGTGTCTTTGAATGAATATTTTATCCATGGGATTATGTCAAATGCTTGTACATTATTGATTATATATGCTAGAATAGATCTAACACCATGATATCTAGAATTATTGTATTGTTTACTTGTTGTTGAGGAAGTAACAGATCAATTCAAGATGAAGATTGGAAAGCTCAATGGGGATCTACTTCAACCATCCGGAATAAGGTACGAGGTCTGATCCTTTAGTGTTAGACATTTAATTTCTATTGCATATTGGAAAGGATTGATTTCTGGAGTCAAGCTGTCTGTTGTGATACCCCAAGCCATAGGAATTTCTCTCCGTAATAGAATTGGTGACTCCACTGGGGATGTTCCTTGTTTTTCTTTGGGGTTGGGGGCATAATGGGCTTGATATTCTTGACTTGCTCTCTATTTCTCCCTATTTTTGTGTTGCATGTTATAGTATGTTCATCCATTGACACTCCCCTTTATTGGTTTGACCCTTGGACTGATTTTTACCACTGCCTTCTCTGTATACGCAGGTTTTTGGCCAAAAGTCGCGTACATACGCGGATTTTTGGCCAAAAGTCACGTATACACTCAAGTTTTTGGCCAAAATCCACGTATACACTCAGGTTTTTGGCCAAAAGTCACGTATATATGCTGTTGTTCTTTAAACAGTCGCGTACATCCTCCCTTTTGGTGAGTTTGATGTTGTGGGAAGTTGCTGGGTGGGTTGTGAGTGTGGTTGGGTCTTTCTTGGGTTTGTTGTTGTCTGTTGGATGCTTCTTTTGTGACCAGAGGCCGCATTTTCATTGATTTTTCTTTGAAAGTAGTTTTAGTCATTTATCCTTTTTGTTTTTCCATTAGTGCATTACTCTTTTTGTCTCGGTGTCTTGCTGGGCTTGTTTGTAACACCCCGGTTCTGACCCCGTTGCATTTGATGTACATGATGTATATATATATTGTAATGATCATGGTGTGGAGCTAAAGGCCAAGGCCCCACCACTAATCGGTTATGCCATGTTTTGGATTTAAACTTGTCACCGATGGTATATCAGGGCATGCAGCACATATTAAGTTTATCATCATGTAAATATGCATCTTTAATTAAATAACCCGACCAGCTACGATCGCGGCAACTAAAATGAGAAAGGGGCATGATTTTCACGAGGATAAGGGTGGGGAAATTGTCAAACCTTGAGCCATGAAGGAAAAACCCATGTGTCATCTCCCCTTGTCTTACCCAACCACCTCCATTAAGAATTGTTGCTGGTGGTTGAGGCAGTTATTGATTTTGGGAGTGGGGTGGCAGGACTGTCAGTCCATACCTACATGCACACTCCACCCACAGTTGACTTCACGATGGCAAGGAAAACCATTGCCATCAATCGCGTAGACAGACTACTGCTCTTCCTCCACGACTGCACTCCCTACTCGTGTGATCTCCATTGTTTGTTCATCCTCACACAGGAGCGAAAGTTGCTCATGCTCACGCACATGACTTTCCTCATGGGCTGATTTGTGGGTGCTGCACTGCTGTTACTCATGCACAGGTCGGGAGACTGTAATTTCTTTCCCAGCAGGTCTGTGTAAGTTTTCCTGGTGACTTCAATTGTGTAAAACGTGTTGTCATTCCTCATGTTTTGATTGTGCTATTGTCACATTTGGGACTGTTGATTCTCCCCTGTGACTGTGTTGTTGTTGCGCTTTGGGGCTGTTGTAGACTGTTAAAGTCGTTTTCGACACGTTGTGAGTGGTGCTCACTATTTATGGTTTTGGGATTGTTGTTTTCCCACGTTCATTGATGCGTTTGGGACTGTTGTAAATTCGCTTGAGAGTCATTTTGGCCATGATAGGGCCAAGAATGAATTAGGAATTGGCTTCCCTGTCTTAAGCTGTAATTGTTGTTTAATTGCATGCGTGCAATGGTTGGTCTTCGGACTATGTAGGAAGCAGGGATTGAGGGCTTGGCTTGCTTGATAAACCTGGTGGCTAGAAACCACACAAACAGAGCTAGAGGGCTGGCCTTCTTCTCCATCACCCCTGAATAGCACTGGAAGGGAATGCAGGGCATGAGGGACTATGTAGCAGAGAAGGGACTGATTCCTTGTGTTGGGTGTGGGTGGGTGTCTTAGAGGTCAAGCTAGTTTTGGTGTAGGTGTTCTTGGCTCTGTAATGAGCTCACCAGCTTAGAATTAAGCCTTTCCCAACTCCTTGATGGCCTGATAAACCCAACTGTGTTGGCTTGGCTGTGTGTTTGTATATCCTTGGCTATGTGTCATCCTGCTAGTTCCCTTATTCCTTGGAGAATCATGCCTGGCTCGGGGGTGGCAGCGCTGCTGAGATATTAAGGAGCACGCTGGCCTATGGTTGGGTGGAACGTTGCAGCGACGTAGCTGGTTGCGGAACGAGTTCATCATAAGATAAGTGATTTTGTCCATTTCTACTTCCGCAACTATATTTACTGTTAATGATTATGATGGACATGTTGAATGAATGCTTGTATAAACGTATGATGTTTCCGCTATGTCTGATAGATAATTGTAGCTATGTATGATGTACAATTGCATCTGTGCATGATAAATGTTCATGTGTGCATGTTCTAGTTCCATACATTTGCTTCAGCATTCTGTTTCAGCAATTTTTATGCATGGCCATGTTCATGGGGCTCTTAGCCCGGATGGTGAAGGCCATGGGGTCGCATCCTCTTCGTCGGTCGGAGGGATGGGGATGTGACATTGTCTTTTATACTTGCTGCAGAGACTGAGAGGTTTAGATGACTTTTATTGCATTTTTCATTCTTTTATATTGAAAAATACAAAGTAGTTGCACTCTTAGTTGCATCTTAGATATGGATTTGAGGAGGTACTTGCATTGGATTGCTTGGATGAGAGTTGTTTTTAGGATTTCATATAGGAAGGATTGCATTGACATTTGGAAAGGAATATATATTTATGCATCTCATGTAGTGGCATACCCTATTTTTCATTTGACAAAGATTGCACTTAGCATTGTTTGTTATGGTGTGCATATTTACTTCACTGTTGAGTCATAACTTCACTAGTTACATGGCCATTTCCCTTTGAGTAATTACATCCAATTAAAATCAACGCTAAATTAAAATGAACTACACTCTTTTCTTTTCTAGGGTGCACCAACAAGCTTAGTTTTTAGGATCTTGGAATAGTTCATTGTAAGTCAATTCTCCAAGATCACTAAACAACAACATGTATGTGTCTGTCTAGGTGAGTGTGTGAAATCCTTGGTATAACCAGTGTTTCTCAGGATCCTCCTCTCAAAAGGGAGTCAAGCACGAGGCAGTGTGAGCGGTTATTGATTGGGATGACCCCTAGTCATAACTGAGTAGCACCGAATATATTTCCAGGATTGTATTCGTATCTGGGGGCTCTTTCGAGAGTTTTGGGCTTTGCTACCCTGCCCATACGGTCAATCCCGCCTGTGACTGTCTTCCTGAGCATTGATTATATTGAGGTGACCTTAGTTTCCTTACCTAGGTTATCGAGGGGGTACTCTACAGGGGTTATTCTGCAGGTGTCCCGGCCAGGTAGAGGTCGGACAGCACAGTCGCTATATGCGTTGAAGCTGAGGGCCACTATAATTGGTTACGCACCTCTGCTTGTAGTGTGTGGGAGTTTCAAGCCTCTCCTAGAGGCGAGACATACCTGCTGCATTCGGGAGCTCACATATCCTCCCCTTGGTTTGCTTGTATTTTTGCTATATATTTTCTTAGGAGTGTGCTCTTTGTGCGCTAGTTGGCCTTTGGGATCGTGGTTACTTGAGTATATTTATGCTCTCTTGAGTTCAGGTCCTTTTATTTTTGGCATGCTTGGTATCCTATCACCCGTCTTGGTCCTAGTACGGACCCTGGTGTCAGAATTGGGGGCATCACAGCCCATTACCGTGCTCATAGATTTGGGAATGGTCATCTTCCATCCTCTACTCCATTTGTGGAGGATTTTTTCCCTTCTCTCAGTCTTTACACTAGCGGTCACCCTCACTGGGTTGGTAGTGTATGCGTGAACATTGGGTCTACACCTTAATTTCCTTTTTATGTCTCATCATTCACCGCATTGTTTCCTTTGGGTGTTGTTGTCATGATCATTCCTCCTTATATCCTATAGTTTGGATTCTTTATTGACTATTTTGGGTTGTTTTGGACTAATATGGTTGTCATGTAGGGTCCAATTTTTGTACACTCTCTCCGAGGTTTCGACCCGTTCATGCCTATCATAGGTATTACCCGTTCATGCCTATCATAGGTATTATGTCTGAACTAGCATATAGGTTAGGATTTCACATTCGCTTGCATTTATGCATTGCCTTATGACCGTTTCATCTTAACCTTAGGTACGAACCCATTCCATGGTATCACGGAACCTTCATGCTGCTGTTAGAAGTGGTACTATGTGAATGGTAGAGCTTTCCTATACATGGGTGTCCTAGTTAACTCCCCTTTGCATTTGGTACCCATGATGTGAGTCCTCTCTTAGGTCCAGGAGTCCATTGTATAGTATTGCCATGACATTTCACAAGAGCCTCATACTCCTCTTGATCTTTTGCTGTCCTATCTCCCTCAGGACTCCCTTATGTCAAGTTGTGAATGCATTATCATGATCTTTGCCTGCCTTATTGAGCTTTATGTCGGCTCCCCTAACATTGCGTTTTAGCCATATAGCCCGAGCTTGTCTCATATCTAGCCATGCAGAGCCATTTTTTAAATCCTTCGCATCTTGATTCCCTTTTTACTGGGAGGGGATTTTCCCCCGAGTGTCGATATCCTACACATGTATCCTTGCATTGACCATAGGTATGTTCCACTGCTTGGAACTAGTTTTTTTGCCCTTGTGACACTCGTCTCCTCCTAGTTTGTAACTATAAAGCTAGTTTATTCTTTTTTCAAGCTTTTCAAATAACTGAAAAAGTCCAAAAAAATCAAAAAACCAAAAAGCCGGACAAGGAGAGATGTTATCTTTGGCAGCTGTTGAGTCTCCTTCGAATAGAGCACTGCATATCACATCCATTGGTTGGGTTATAGTTTGAATTTAGGAGCTGTACTAGTTTATCTGAGTTTATCTCAACCGACTGGTTAAGCTTCCAGTTCCTATTGAGCCTCTGTTGATGCCTCCTATGTCACAGAGATGTCCCAGTTTGTATATCAAGTCTGTGCTACCTTCATTCAGTCACGATACACCATTATGCTCTTGTTCGAAGGAAGTTGAAACCTGAGTTAGCCATTCCTCAGTTATCTTGACTTTGCATGTCGACCATTCCTGGTACAGTTACTGGTACATGCAATTTATGATCGAGTCCTTCCACATTATAAAACTTTGCTGAGTACCTCATGTTGGATGATGGGGGATGCATTAATGCCCTCCTTCCAGCGGATTTCATCCCATCGACTTCAGATCATTTATTCTGGGATTGGAGTCTAGAGTCATTTTTAGTGCCTTGAGACTTGCAGTCATCAGTGGCAGGTTCTCTCGCCATCGACAGTTTCTTGGGAATACATCAATGTCCCCTGATCGATGGATCCTCTCAATTGTTCAACCTCAACACATTTATTCACACTTGTTAGTTTGCACTCTAGTACCTTGATTCCCATTTTCATTATCGGTGGGTAATCTCGCGTCTGTTAACGATATACATTAATGAACGGTAATCAGATGATGGACTACTATGTTCGACCTCGACACCTCTATTCGCATAGTAGGACATGTACTCGTAGCGGTTTGTGTAGAATACTTTCTAGATTGGTGGCATATTTTATATGCTACCTCCTTGATCGTGCCAGTGTTCATGAGATTTCAGCTCTCATGACTTGATTCCAGGATATGTCAGATATTTTCAGCCACTATGGAGATCTTGATCTATTATATATCTTCAGCCATTTTGGAGATCATGGTCCTTTGTATATCTTCATCATGGAGATTCTGATCTATTTATATTGTATGTGGTGATGACCACATATGTGATATCATGTTTCATGCCTATTCATGGCCATTGTACTCTTATGTATCCAGGATTGCTATATGTATTTGCAGTTGTATGCAGAGTTGTATTATTGTACTATGTTGATTGGGTGGCTGGTCTTCCATTTGGGATCCTTCATCAATCCACTTCTGGGATGGACTTATAATGTATTTTGGCCATCGTATGACCCCTCTGACCTCACACATTAGGGGGCATCTGTTATAGCGGATTTCACCACTCTAGGTGAATCACACTTTGTATGGCCTTCCCCTATCCCGCTGCAGACTCCTTAGACCCTATGGACCACTTTTTGTCCTTTGATGTTTCCTTGATCATCCCTAAAAACATATGAAAAATGATACACGTGACTTTTAAACCTATAAGCGCGTATATATGCGGGTTTGACCACTAAAACCACGTACATCGAGATGTGTGCATAATCCAAATCCTTTTGAAGTTTTCCTTAACATGGATCCGACTCATTAGACTCCTGGCCTTCCCTATGCCTTCCCTCAGAATCGACCTTCCATTACCCCTTTGAAAAGCTATATAAGGAACCCCTTGGTACATTGAAGGCATAAGAGAGAATTGAGAGCAAAGAAACTATAGTCCATTGTTTCCGAAACTTATGCTTGAGTCTGCATCCGTTTGTCCCTTGGAGCACTAGTGTGTTCTTCCCAAGCTTTCCTTTTGCTTCTGAGCTTGCTATCAAGAGATGGAGGATTGAAGTGGTGGAGGCCCAAGTGGGGGATTCAGTTTCTACGGTTCACAGACGTGCCGTTAAAGGTTGTATTTTGTAATCTCTGATTTATATTAATAGAAATATCTTTTCCTGTCTAATAATGTGTGTTTGAATGAATATTTTATCCATGGGATTATGTCAAATGCTTATACATTATTGATTATATATGCTAGAATAGACCTAACACCATGATATCTAGAAAGCTTGTATTGTTTACTTGTTGTTGAGGAAGTAACAGATCAATTCAAGATGAAGATTGGAAAGATCAATGGGGATCTACTTCAACCGTCCGGAATAAGGTACGAGGTCTAATCCTTTAGTGTTAGACATTTAATTTCTATTGCATATTGGAAAGGATTGATTTCTGGAGTTAAGCTGTCTGTTGTGGTACCCCAAGCCATAGGAATTTCTCTATGTAACACTTGGGTTTCCACTTAAAAATCTTGTGTACTATGTTGCTATGCTTTCTATGTGATGATGATGATATGATGATGAAAACAATGCTGATGATGATATAATGATAATGTGATAATGCATAATATTGAATAATTTGTTTATTATAAAAGTTGAAAAAGTAATAAAGACTACACACACAGATTCACCCCCCCTCTTTGTGTTCCTGGTGTGTCCAACAAACTGGTCTCCCCTTTGGGTATCACAATGTACCACATCCAGCAAAAACTTAAAGCCCTTAAGGCCAAAATCCGCATGTGGAACATGTAGGAGTTTTGGAATATTTTTGAGGACAAAAAATGGTTGATAAGTGATATTGAGCTTATCAATAAGAAGGGTATGGAAGATGGATGGGATGAGGACATGAAGGTAAAATAAAAATACCATTTATGGCAGCTAGAGGCCATGGAAAGGAAGGAAGCAATATTCTGGAAACAAAAGTCAAGGGTAAAGTGGCTAAAGGAGGGGGAAAGGAACACTAAGTTCTTCCATAACTTGGTTCTCTAGAACAGAAACCATTCGAGAATCCACAAACTCAAGAAAGTAGATGGAAGTTAGGTGGAGACCAAAAGGGAGACAGAGGAGGAGCTCAACCAATATTTTTTTGATATCCTCAGTGAGGATCAAGGTGATAGAGGGAGATCCATAGCCAGGATTACACGACTAATCCCTAAGAATGTGTCCAGAGAGAAAAATGAAATTCTCATCAAGCTAGTTTCTTTGCAGGAGGTTGAGGAAGTGGTTCACTAGATGACACTGGGGAAGGCCCCACGTCCAGATGGATTTACCTCAAATTTCTTCTATCACTTCTAGGATTTAGTTAAGTAGGAGGTTCTAGAGATTTTTGAAGAATCTAGAATTAAGCAGGGAGTTATCAAAGATTTCAATGCAACCTTTCTTACTTTAATTCCTAAAGAGGTATGAGAAGACAACCCTGACAAGTTCAGACCAATATCCCTGTGTAATGTGATTTACAAGATTATATCTAAGGTGATAGAGAATCACCTGAAACCTCTCCTCCCCAACCTTATCATCCCTGAACAATCAGGGTTTGTGGAAGGAAGGAAGATTCTATATGGAGTCATCCTAGTCCATGATGTGATTCATTACCTGAAAAGCATCCGACGGCTAGGAATGATGATCAAGCTTGACATTGCGAAGGTCTATGACAAACTAAGTTGGTAGTACATGGACAAGATGCTGGAGGCATTTGGGTTTGGCCTTGAATGGGTGGAGTGGGTCATGATCTTGGTAACAACCCCTTTCTTCAATATACTACTGAACAGATCCTCATCTAAAGTGTTTCAGCCCTCCCGAGGCATTCGACAAGGTGACCCTCTGTCCCCATTTCTCTTTATTTTGATTGTAAAAGGGCTGAGTCGCCTTATTCAAACTCGAGCAGGGAACGGGGAGTTATGGGGGCTCAAATTCCATGATGGAATGGACCCCCAGACACACCAACAGTTCATAGATGACACAATATTCATGGGGCATGCTTCAGTCCAAGAAGCTTGAAGCTTCAAAAGGAGCCTAAACCTCTTTGTTAAGGACTCGGGTATGGCAGTCAATGCCAATAAATCCTAGGTCTTTTTCATGAACACTGTTCCCATTGTCCAGAGGAATACTATCTGGATCATGGGTTTCTCCAAAGGGGTGATGCCTTCAAAATACCTGGGAGTCCCCCTTGGGATGGGGAAGTTGAAAAAATTATCGTGGCAGGAAATCCTAGACATAATGAAACAAAGGTTATCTAGTTGGGTCCTTTGACATTTAAATCTACCTAGAAGACTGGTTCTTGTGAAAGCAGTTCTTGAGGCTATGCCGATTTATCTCTTCTCGATCCTTTTAGTTCCAAAATCCGTTCTCCGTGAAATAAGAAGTCTACAAAGGAATTTCATTTGGGGTGGTCGGGAGGTGAAGGATAAATTATCTCTAGTAAGCTAGGAAGGCATATGCCAACCCAAGGAGTAGGGGATTAGGGATCCGGGACCCTAAGGTCATGGCTAAAATACACAGAGCTAAATTTTGGTGGAGGTGGTCTAATTAATTGGTTGAACCTTGGGCTAGGCTATGGCACATAAAAGAATACTAGAGATAGGCCCAAAAATCAACTGGTTCAGCTCAATTAGGATGAACTTCGACCCCCATATGGATGACAGAGGTGATTGGGTGGAGGATTGTGTAGGATCACTACTTCTGCGATATTAGAGATGTGGAGAGTGCAAAGTTTTGGGAGGATTCCTGGAACCAACTACCCAAGCTGGGGTTAGATCCAATATGGAGGTGCATAAGAGAAAAAGGAATTGAGGAAGGCAGGGAAAAGGTGAACCATTACTAGGGCGACCAAAATCTAGATGGGCAGCGGCAGTGGAATTTTTAGGTAAGGCATGACCTAACCAATGATGATGATTTGCAGTCCTTCTAGGAGGAACTTCAAATGCGTTTCATCTGAGTCAAGGGGGGTCCATACATATTAATATGGGGCTACTCTGAGAGGGGATCTTTCAGCATAAAGGAAGCTTACAACATCAGGATAGGCAACCATGTGGAAGAGAAAGGGATATGGAGGAAGCTCTAGGATTCTAACCCGTGGCCAAAGATGGCACTATTTACTTGGTTGGTGGCCAAAGGTAGAATCCTCATTGGTGAGAAACTTCAAAGGAGGGGGGTCCAAGGTCCTTCTCAGTGCTTCCTCTATCTTCAAGATGAGGAAAGTATGGGTAACCTTCTAGATAGTTTCCCCTTCACAGTGACCATTTGAGACAAAGGGGATCTAGGGTTTAGAAGGAGCGACAGGAGTAGAGGGAATTCAGCTCAAACATTGAAGGATTGGCACCCCAAGGCATTTAAGAATAAGATCATTTGTACCCTTTGGGAGGATTTTTCATGAATGGAAATGTGGTGCATATGGAAGGAAAGGAATGGAAGGATATTTCAAGACAAAAGGAATGATGTTGATGAAGTTTGAAAGAATCTGAAAGAAAACCTTCTGTCCACGATTCATAGCATGTAGTGGAGTGACCAGGATAAGATCATCCCAAGAGAGGAAATATATATCACAGAAAGATGTGGTTTAGATAGATCACAGATGGATGGTCTATGGCGAAGAGAGAAGGTTTATAAGGCATCAAGCCGGAATTCATGGTCTCCCCCTCGTTCTAGGTCTTCAAGCTAAATTTTGATGGGGCCTCTAGAGGTAATCCTAGGCCTACTGGTTACGTGGGAGTTTTTCGTGACTCAACAAGAAGGATCCTATCCATGTATCTTGGTGGAATTGGTGTTGACACCAATAATTCGACTGAACTGGAGGGCCTGATCCGGGGCTTCAAGTGTCTGATTAGGGAAGGTTGGCTTCCTATGATAATTGAAGGAGACACTAAAATTCTAATTCATATGGCAAAGAGTCTTGCAAATGGGAGGACAAATGAGAAAATATCATCCAAATGGCACTTGGAAATCCACCTAGACACCCTCCACGCCTTGATTGTAGAACACTTGGTGGTTTCCTTTAGCCACGTTCGACTCGACACCAACAAGGTGGATGGTTTGTTAGCTAATGCTGGCGTGGATGGAGGTACAGGGTATTGAAGTGGCATGTTGTAGGAATTATGAGTCGAGGCTTGGACCCAGCAGTGTCAACGGGTGGCCACTCGTGATTATGACTCAAGAATATAGGTGGAATGACCGGAGTACGGTAACAAGGGTGATGACAAGGGGCGAGAGCTGGCCCAGAAAAAACAAACGTAATGCCACATGGGCTCACATGGTTAATTGGATTTGCTATATTATTCAAGGCCATTGATGTCGTGTCTGGATACATATTTAAGATCGATGGGACGATTAAGGAGGGTAAGTATCAGCAAATAGATTGGGTTTTAAATATCGAAATGATGTATGTTGCAGGCCCTATTACAAAAGGCGATGTTGGTATGATTGGAATGATGCGAGAAGAGTACCAAGTAGTTTGGGAAATCATGACCCTAACCTCCTTTCATTTGGGACAGGATCTACCACCCTTCATTTGTTTCTGAAGAGGCGTCTTAGTTATTTCCAGTTTGGAACTGAGCCTAGTGTATATTTAGTTGCAAGCTCTCAGGACAAGGGTATTTGTTCAAGGTATATCTAAAGGAATCCTCATTGGCTCCAAATGCATGGCTCCCAAATGCTCTCCGAGAAGTGGCATGGGCCCATGGGAGACCTCCAGCATCCAGGACAGGAAGGGGAAAGGGGTCATGAGGAAGAAGGGGGAGAGGCGTCAAGCCTCGAGGTTCTAGTTGCAAGCCCAGGAGGTTGTGGATTTTTATAAGGAGCATGTTCCTATGGCCATCCACATGGAGATTGAAAAGGTGGTTGAGAAATTATGGGAGGAGGTCAAGCTCATTCCCGTCAAGGATCTCTGTAAGGAAGTAGCAGACAGGGTTGTTGACCCAGGCACCACGGTTGGTCGAGCATCGGATTATGACTGTCTGCTTATGATTTATTGGGTGAATATGAATTTGGTTGGCCATTATTGGGTTTCCAGGGAGGCCAAGCATGAAGGTGATGAGGAGCCGGTTAAGGCCTGGAAAGAGCATAATGGAGATTGTCACCTTATGCATAGGAAAATTGATGTTATGAAAGCCCATATGGCCATCCCTTTCTACTCAGTGGGCAAGATGCAGGAGGAGGTTGCAAGACCTCATGATATGGGGAATCCCCACAACAAGGTGCATTGTGACAAGTCAGTGGGGACTTCTGTCTGTGTTGGTAAATTGGTCAATCCACCCGTTATGGCCACTACTGCAACCTCCAGATTGGGAAATGTTGTTCAAGATCGAGTTTGATATCAGTTTTTATGTTTTGCGTCTATTTTTTTATATGCAGTTGATAGGTGTAATGGGACTCTCAGTTCAGCCAGATTATACTTGTATTTTGGGGGGGCTAGATATAGCAACTTTATGCTTGTTTGTTGTGGGCATGGGGAACCTACCTGAACATTCGGTAGTGGTGAATCTGAAGAGAGCTGGGGTTTTTTGTGTAACTCTCTACAAATTTGGATATCAAGCAACATATCAGATTTGTAATGAATTTTGTTTGAAGCAATATAATTTTTTATTTACAAAAAAAATAGGTCGAGGGTTCGAAGCTTGCAAACCACACATCATTTTCCAAGTATATTTTTTAATAAATGGAAAACTTACAGTAAAAATCCCTAATCATCCATAAAGGAACACCATAATCAAACCTATTATTTTTAATAGGAATAATGGGTTCGAGACCTGCAAGGCCACTTCTTTTTATTCCAATTAATTTCATAAAATAAAACCTACAACGAAATCCCTAAATTATTATAGCCAAGAATGGGTTGTAACCTTTTGAAAAACCAGTTTGGAAACCTTTTACTGAATTATCGATTATACAGAAAAGTTATAAGAGTTAGAAACAATCTTAATAATAATATTAAGCCATAGTAGAACTGAGATCAAATCAACATTGCAATGGATTTATCGCCTTAAAAACCTTGTTAAGAGTAAAACATAGTAAATCTTTTCCTTTCTTTGAATAATAAAACAAAATATCAGTCTCATTAAAAATTAAATTATCATTTACACAAAGTAGCCATGGAAGAAAGAAACAATTTAAATAAAATACAGTGTCATATTAATTTCAGAGTAGTAACAAATGCACGGTATATCATTTATAGAGGGGAAATGAAAAAAAAACGAAGGTTTAAAACAAAGCGAAAGCCGCAGTAAGAGTTTTTATAGAATCCCACATAATCCATGGTTTGAAATCAAAGGAGTTTACAAAAATTAAATACTAACAATGTAATAACAACATTATAGCCCGAAGGCTAATAAAATCACATTTTATCTCTTCCATCTGAAGAGAATGGTTACTAGCAAACAAAGGAGGCCTCTTAAACCCTTGAAACTACAAAACAAAACCAGAACTAGAAAACAAACCCCTTTTCCTAGATTTATCTTTTCTTTTCACACCTTATACTGTCAAGGATTCATAGGGTTCCAAGGTTCTTAGGTCTTACAAGAACCTTTGGCGCCACACTTGACCAAAGCCCTCTCTTCAACCAAGCTTTGACAAGAAATATCCAAGTTGGCATTTCATAGAAGTTAAGTCATGAAACTAGTTGACGACATTATAAAACCTTTGAAATGAAAATTGAAAAAGAGATTGCCCATTTTACCCATATCTGTGAAGGGTCAAGGCTCAAAGTCGAGAACCATCGATAAAATCGTCAACAATGTTGAAAAAAAGGGTTGCAAGGTATTTTTGATACCATTGTTGGTAGGGCCGAGAGCTCTCATCTCTCCCCACCAGCTCCACAATGAAAAAAGAACAACATAGAAGACTAAACCCTCTTGTGGTTTCGCTAGGGGTTTAACCCTTTCCCGACTTGATGGAATTATATTCTTGTTCACGTCGATGCATTTAAACTTTCCATCTACTCCACATAGTTTAAATCTATCACCCCTTTTTCTAAAGTCTAGAATAGTTTGAAGTTATATCAATTTCTTGGTGCAAGTAAATTAAAAACTAGATCTAGAATAATATAAAAAGACCATTGTTTAGCTATGGTGTAAAAATATTTTTGCTTAAACCTTAGCCATATTTTAGGGTCACCATGATATCTTTACATTTGGATCTTAGTTGTTTAGAAACACAAGGGAAAATATTCCATCGAAAACACTTACAAGTAAAAGAAAATGCTTTAGCTTACATAAGCTAAGTAAGACCCATAGCCTTGTAACCCTCACATCGAAATAGGGTATGTAGGAAGAAGGATTTGAGCATTTTATAAACATGGTGAATTCATGCTTATGGTAAAGAAAGATAGTATACAAACTATAACTTACAACAAGCAGGCATGACGCTTAAACAATTGAGAACAAGTATTTATTCTGAGACTTAAATTGTATGTTAATGAATTATAAATGGTTAAAACACTCCTTAGCAATTTTTTTTTTGTTATGATTTTTTTGGAGTTGTTACATAACACATTAATGTAATATATTCAATACATAATCTTCTTGAACCAAATGACATGGTGAATGTGAAATTAAATTTGTAATTATTGCATTCTAAACAATGTAAAAAATGTAACATGTTGGAATGTGAAACTTCCATCATGATAGAAAATAAGGGCACAATTATTAGAGACCTAATATATGTTTCAAAAGAAATGTGTGCTCAAGAATTCAGTATATTAATTTTTATTAACATGTTTATTTTCAAATAAAGCACATTAGTTTTCCCTATGGATCTGTGACCTCTTAAGAGGAAACATGCTCTTAACCATTAGGCCCACTCATGCTCATCACTTGAAAAAGACCATCATTTTTGCTTAAAGTTGTAAACTTAAAGCTTTTCATATATCATATGAAAAGGAAAACATTTTTGTTTCACCTAAAACTATGACCACCATTTTCTTTTAAAATATAAAAAGGCATTTTAAATTTAAGTTTGTATTTACTATGTGCAATCAAAATTAACTTGCTTTAAGTAACGAGGAGAAGAACACCTTAACCTAAAAATATAGTTATCATTTATAAGAAATAGATGGAAAGCATGACTATGTTTAACTAAATTCATTTAAAATTAACTTTCTTTAAGTAACTAGGAAAAGAACACCTTAACCTAAAAATATAGTTATGATTTTTACACCGATAGGCATTTATATTTGATATTTTGGGAGTCGGACTTGCTTGAGCGGATCATCAAGATCCACCAAAAGTTGACAGTTGTACAGCTCAGATCAATTTCATCGTCGTCTGATCTTTTAACAAACTGTTTTTATGGGTTAACTAATGTAGTTGGGAGTTAGTTGAACTTTTTTAGGGTTCCTTATGGTTCCTTAATTTATTATTTGTCGGAATCTTAGGGCAGTTAAGTTCGTATTCTTCCGTGTTTCATAATTTGGACGGTTTCCTCAATTTATGGTTCTATGGCCTAGAAACGCAGAGCAGAAGTTGATTGATTTCTAGTGGCCGACTGATGAAAAGAATATTAATTCAAACTTTCTCTTACTGCGCCTATTTTCTTAGGAGCGGGAAGGTTTGAACGTTCTCATTTAGCAGTGAAAGATTTCTTAAATGCTTGAATCTTGACGAGTTTAAGTTTTTATTCTTCTGTGTTTCATAGCTCTGACGGTTTCCCTGTATCTTTAGCTCTAAACTAAGTTTTTTGACCTGGAAACACAAAGCATAAGGTCATATATTTCTAATGGCTGACTACTACTAGTGTTGTTAAGATGAACTGGCGTTTACGACGTGTAGGGTTTTTAGCACCGGATAGGTTTTGGAGAGCCTCATCGAGCTGTGAGACAGACTGTAGAAACAAAGGTAGCGAGAGTCGAATCCGATTCTTCGTCACTTTCTCCAAAAAAGCTTGACATTAAACCACAATATCCACGGAACAACATGTCTTGAGCTTCAGTTCGGGCAAAGCCAATGTGCTTCATGAAATCGCAGGGAAAAATCGATCCATTTCATGCTATGTACAAGGTCCCCATCGGAGACATCCCTTATGCCAAAGCTAAACGCCTTCAGGTTAACGCATCCTCCTTATATCTTCCATTTTGATTTGAGCAAGCTATTTTATTCAAGTATATTTTGTGAAAATTCAAAGTATTTAGATTTTGTGTTTATAGCTTGTGGAGAAGGACCCGGCTGGCGCCATCGCATTGTTTTGGGAAGCTATCAATGCTGGAGATCGAATTGACAGCGCACTAAAGGACATGGCCATGGTGATGAAGGATCAGAACCAGCCACTGGAATCTATCGAGGCTATTAAGTCCCAGACACCTTTGCTCACAGAAAGCGCAGGAGTCTTTTGATAATGTTCTCATGGAACTCTTTAAGGTATAAACTCAAACAAATCCGGTATTAATAAGGACTATATGTTTTACTCCGTAGCTGTTAATGTATAGGGTTTGTATTGCATAAATGTGGAAGATTGGATGAGCATATTATCCTATTGAAGCAAAAGCTCCGCTTAGTTCAGAAAGGAGCTACATTCAAAGGAAAATCCACCAAAAATGGACGGTCACGTCGAAGGAAGGTTCAGGTTTCCCTAAAGCAAGAGACGACTCGACTTCTGGTACATAGCATCCACACCCTGCCTATTTTTTTAGCTTTTCTGTGTAACAATGGTTGAAAGAGAATGTCATGGGTATTTGTAGTGTAATTTGGGATGGGTGTATATGCAACATCATGACTACTGTTCGGCAGAAATTGTTTACAGGTGGATTTCAATTGAACATGTACACTTGATTTTCTGTTATTCAATTACAATGTCAAAAATAGGAATGAGATGATAAATTGAATGAATCATTGCATTCAGGGAAGTGCAGGTACTGGAGCCAGATGAGAACAAGACCTGTAATCTAAGCGTATGTCTGATGAGGCAAGGGAAGGTGGAGGAGGCCATGGGTTTTCTATAGTCTGTATTGAACAACAATAAGAGTTCTAGGAACTATAATCTAAATTTCAAGTGGTTGGTGCAGTGATTTTTATTAACATCAACATGGAGACATTAACGACTATAATGATGTAAAGACGAAGTTAAATTTGACCATTGATCAGGTTACATTTGTAAGCAATTTATAGATGTAGATTCAAATCAATTTATTGGGTTACACATGTTAATCAATATAGTTACATAGTATAGTGAGCGACAGCGATAGCTTTGAAATATTATAATCATGGTTCGATTATATGTCACTAAATAATCCAAAAGGTCACTTTGATGAGGTGTGCGGTTAACTTTTCATATTATAAGTTAAGATTATAATCATGGTTGATTATATGTCGCTAAATAATGCAAAAGGTCACTTTGATGAGGTGTGCGGTTAACTTTTCATATTAAAAGTTATTTGGTGTCTTTTCATCAATAATAGTTTACATGTGGAATGCGAGTTTCTTATCATTTTCTTGTTTTTTAAGTGGATAATGTGCTTCATTACAATGCTTTTCATAATAGACAACTTTGTGTGGGGAAATTGTGAGTTGCAACAATCTTGCATAAGAGCAGAGCACATGAAATTGGTGGTAAAGGTGGATGAGAATACCACATTAGGAGACCATGAGAAGTAGCATTGTGGAGTGAAGAAACAAGTGAGAACAAAAGAAAAGTGGAAGATCAAACTTATTTTTTTCTCTACAATGATAATATAATATAGTTGCTTGTTCCGAGCATGACTAGGGTAGAGGAAAGCTTTTCAATTTCCATGAAAGAGTGAAGAAACAACTCAGAACAAAAGAAAAGTGGAAGATTAAACTCTATAATGATAATATAATATATTTGTTATCTTGGAGCATGACTAGGGTAGAGTAAAGCTCTTCAATTTCTATGAAAGAATCATACAAAATTATTATAAACTTAAATTGAATTGATTGTATAAATAAATTTTTATTTTTATTTATTTATTTTAACAACCAAAATGGTTCTTATGGTAATAAGAGTGTGAAGTGTGTGGTTTTTTTATATCAATAACACAAATGTTTTGATAGTTTGAGAAGGTGAAGCTTAAAGAGCGTGAACTGATTTTACTATGGAGATTTAAAATAATTTCTCTACTTTTTTTATTTACCAAAATAGCTACATTATTGGAGTAAACAACTCGGTTGTTTTATATTAATAAGAGAAATGGTTATTGGATCTGTTGGTTTAAGAAGATGAAGCTCAGAGTGATTTTAATATTGAGATTTAAAAAGCTGATTGAAACATAATGGTTTTAGAGAGAGGGAACCACAAAGTGTGGATATATGGAAAAATCAACATTTAAATTATTAGTTTAGTCCACTATCTTAATCCATAGCATTATTTCAACTCTTTTTATCCATTAGTTTGATCCATAACATTCATTTAACTCTTTTGATTCTCTTATATGGATAAAATTCCTTGATGTTTAAATTAGTTGTAAATATCAAAGCATGCTCTCTCTCTCTACTAGCTTAGTTAACAAAATGCACATATTGGATCAAAATCCTTGATGTTTATATATTTGTAAATATCAAAGCTCTCTGTCTCTCTCTCTATATACATATACATACATATACATACATACATACATACATACATACATACATATATATATATATATATATGTGTGTGTGTGTGTGTGTGTGTGTGTGTGTGTGTGTGTATGTATGTATGTATGTATGTATGTATGTATATGTATGTATGTATGTATGTATGTATGTATGTATGTATGTATATATGGCTAACATATAATATTATTGGGTGCTTAAATGAAGTAGATGGACCTTTTTGGTGCAATTGTAGTTTTGTGAAAAATCCCACTTCTTCACTCATGAACCTCCTTTTCTACTTCCCCCCTTTCCTACATGGATGACTCCTCTTTCCATCCATGTGCCATCCATGCAGGGTATGCCACTTCTTCCTCCACATGCCCTCTTCCTATAATAATACTTCATTAAATTAAATTAAAGTTTTTCTAAATATTCATGTCATTTATGATCTATTGGCATTCTGTTTAATAATACATACCATTGTATTAATTTTTTATTTTTATGCATTATAATAGATACCTCTCACTATCTCTCTCTCCTACTCCTCCACTTACACCTAACCCCATCTCTCTCTCACTCCCCCAACCCAATAACATCCCCCACCTCTTTGTATCTAACAATCTCACTACATATAACCCCTCCGCTCCCCCCCACCCCTACTCTTTGAACCTAACCCCCTTTGTCAAAACCCCAAAATTTTCGAAATTTTTATTTTTTATTTTTAAAGCATATAAATTCAATCAATGCAGTCACTAATTGTTTGATTTGTTGTATGTTATCAAAAACATTAGCTGTTGGTTATGTTTAGCGATAGAACAGTTCTTTTCAGTTTCTGACTTTGTTCTTTTGTTTGCGACCACAAGGTGAGACTGTCATGAAAAACTGGGCTTACTTAGCTTTCGAGCTAATGCAGAGCGTTTTTCCTGTTCTTACAGACTACAGGTAAGAAGCTTTGGGTGCTGCTTGTTGTAAATTTTTAAAGCATTGAAAATAAGATTGTCACGAACAGTGAACCCAGTAAAGAAATAGATACTAAACAAATTTCAAGGTGATCAAGGTATAATTACATCACTGTCTTTTTTTATTTTATTCTTAAGGGATAAAGTTTAATTTATCCGTAATGGTTGCAGCCAATTTCTTTCTAGTCCTATAATACTATAGTCCTCAAAAGATTACAGAACTGTTTCACGTCTACCAAGGTTGTCAATTGTAAGATAAAATACTTTAAATAATTCTGTACAGATAGAAATGTAAGATCAAAGTCTATTTTTATTTGTGTAACTTACTAAAATATGCCATGTCTAAAAGGATACTATACAGTGCTAAAGAGTTTATGTACCAGACTCTCATTTTCAATTCTCCCAAGTTTAAGGGAATTATAATCTCATTTCATACTGCCATCAAATAAATTAAGCTAGTATTAGAGGTTTAAATTCCTCTATACTAATTGTTTGGAGAATAATAATCTATTTAAGGTTAGTAATATGATTCATAATCTCAAGGTAAACCTTTAAGCTTTTAGCAACCTAACAAACTTTCAAGCAAATCTATTAGTTCCATGCTAAAACATTCAAGGTAAGTAACTACCATAAGTATGGATATACTTATCATGGTTAGATTATGTAAGTAAGAACTTATTTTCATGACTTAATACTATCTTAGCTTTGGAGTATGATGAAATTGGCTTAATAAATAAAGGCCTAGTCTATAAACAACAGAGTCATAGTATATATCTTTACACTTAACAAGTTTAAGGGTTATCTTTAAATCTGCATTCTATCCTCCTTTACCATTTGGCTGCTTATCTCCTTTGCATGCATAAATATACATGGTTAAATAATAATTCTTCTTTTATTAATTTACAATTACTAGAATATTAGAGTAGATACTTGTAAGTAAGATTATCACTAAGAGAAATAACATTACTACTCTTCTCTTACGTCATACTTTATAAGACTTATCATTTTTATGATTATAAACGTTGATAATAACGTTGTAGTAAAGAAAGGAGATATGCAAAGAGTTTAAGTTATGATAAAGTGAAGGATATACTTTGTATTGTAAACCATAAGTATAATCATATGGGTCGTATGGTTCCTCACGCCCTTGATGATTACTAACAAGTCTTTTTTTATATATAATAATATAGGTTCTTATTCTATGTGCATGGTGGATTAAGCGAAACTTTGGATAAGTTAAAATGATTGAAATCATTTCAGGAAAAGTTGGATTGCTAGGACTATACAATTTTTACCCACATCATAAAAATATTTACGTGGTAACGTGGCAATTTCTTATCCATGCATTGGACTGTTGAAAGGGCCGCAGTCGAACCCTAACTCCGCCATTCTTCTGTCGCCTTCGGGCATTCCTCGCTTTGCTGTGAATACTCTCAAGCACTGTCACTACCATGCCCTATAGTAGCCTCTCAAAAGCTATTCCTCCTTGAATGTTCATCCATTACCTGTAGAAAATTATTGATGTAATGCTATTTGGTGCTTCACGAGGGTTATTGATAGAATTCTCAGGGTTTTCTCCCTCGTCGTTCCCATGTCTCGAACCCTCGTCTGTAAACAATTTCCTCCTCCATGAGTGCTGAAGTCTATGTTCTTTGGGACTGCATTTGGATGGGTGCTTCACTTTAACCCTATTCTCCCTCCTGCAGACGGCTTTCCTACTTGCATTTGTGGTTGTTACATAGTTCGATGGTGGTCGCGCCTCACCACAATCTTAGGTAAGAGGACTGTCAGTCCTTCTTCTATTCGCTAAATTGTTTTAGATTAAATAAAAATCATTTTAAAATAGGTTTTAATGTGAACTCTTCTTGTTACAGGTCGGTTTCTTCCTTTGCTTTGCTATGCGAGGTTGCGACAGCAGTTCTGGGTTTACGGGTAAGCCTAGTTTTTAACCATGGCCATTCCTCTTTGCTTCGTCCATTTGGAACAATAATGGTCGCGTTGTCAAGAACTGTCACCATTGGGGTTTTAGTTTACCTGTTACTTCATTTTGTTGTTAATCTATTAGTTGATGGGGCCCTTGAGCTGCACGAGGGTGCTCTAGCTCTGGCCGTAACTGTATTTTAATTCTGTTTCACGAAAAATTTAGAAATCATGGCTTTGAGAAGTCTTTTAGACTCTTTGCTTAGCTTTACTATGTAAATGCTAAGGTCGAGAGATAACTTGAAAAATAGAAAGGGGTTTGAAACCCTCGATTTCATACTTCTGTTAGTGTTTTGTATTTACAGGGTTTAAACCCTAACTTAAACATGAGTTGTTATACAGTCCTTTCAATTAACTTATGCTTACAGTACATTACTGCAATTTATTTATTTCGCTTCTTACTTGTATTATAATAATAATATTTAAGCTTGGCCGTAAGAGAAATATTTACATGATTTTGGAAATTTTAATTGGGTTAATAATATACTTCTGTAAATTATATTAGTTAAGTTGTAAAAATGGAAATAGCTCGATAGGGCGAGCATACTGCGACTTTGTTTATTTAATTCACATTTAATGTGGAGTACTTAAGTAACTGACAGTTACTTCCTTTTTAAGTACAAAAATTATAAATGATCTTGTAATTCTAAGATTGACTAGATCACCCATTATTATTGTTCCCGTACTTAGTATTTTAACTTGCATACTTTATCCATACAATACATATAATAGAAAGAATATTTTGTAAGCATATTACCTTATCTATAGGTACTACTTTTCCTATGATTATTGATACTTAGTTATTTTTATTTGAAAGAGTTAGAATTGTTATTATATAGCTGTTATCCTACAACTTATAATAAATTTGTATTTTATTACAGTAATTTAGGTTTCTTTTATAAACATCCTTTTTGTATAGAATTTAATTCCAGTTACTGTTGATATTATAATAGAATGCATTGCTTCATTTAAATAAGTATAGAGCTGTGCTTATCAATTTTATATTTATCAACTGTATTCTTTACTAGTTATAAACACAAGATAAATTATTATTTATTTACTGTGTTCTTACAGTTTCTATACTAAATACCTTATGCCTTAGAGAAACCCTTTCCCTATTCTATAATATCTCATTTAAATGACAAACTAATAATTATAAAATCTACTCATAAGAGAGCTAATCTAATTTCTGCACAGTTAATATTTTACACAGTTAATAATTTGAGAAGTATAAGTTTACAGTTACACATTTTTGTTTATATTTAACTAAATAGAACATAATTCGAAAGGATAACCTATATACATATATGTATATCCTTTTGTATGTGAATCCTACTACGAGCTGAAATACCTGTAGGATTAATTCGAAAATCTAGCTGCTCTCTCTTTTCATTTAATTCTTATATAAACAGTGATTAAGACTGGAAGAAAGTAAACTGTAAATATATGAAGCAATTAGGTTACTGAAAGTAACTAAAGTAACAAGAACTCCTTTTTCTACTGTTACATGCTATCATCAGTAAACAGTTCAATTATTTTTCTGTTCTATAAAGACTTAACATTTTTTCTGTACAGAATAATACTACTCCTGAATACCAAGATAATTCTTCTGAAAAACAACACAAAGAAATTACTCTATAATTCTATTAATATTCTATTCTGTATTATCATCATATCATCTTTCTTTAAATTTTTAGCCCTGTGCTGGAGTACGATCTGGTAAAAACCCAGATGTGGAAAAACACAGTGGTTTCTTATTTTTCATCAAAATATTCTATTACTGATAAACTAAAAACATTTACATCACTGAACCAGTTAAATATTTATATCATAAACTATCATCAAAACATTCAACCATTCACAGTTATTAAAACAAAGACAGTTAAGTGACAGAACCTGTTGGAACTTGGACAACAACAGTTATGGGAGGCCGTTCCTCCCTACCAACTCCTTGAGAGCGCTCAAACAGTGACTCCTCAGGACCCCCAAGCTTGCTCTGGTCTCCCTGGATGGAACTAGGTGCAGCAATAGTCAAATACCAGTCTTCAAACTCAGTATCAAATCTGAACTTATTCGTAAGTTCTCCCAGCCAACAAGCTGTAATAAACCAAGTTACTGCAGCATTCCTCTCAGAACACCTTCCTTATTTTTTTTCCCTTTTTCCCCAATGAATTTCCTGAATATCATTCCACCTGAATGATTCCTCACTGGAAAATATCTGAGCAACCCCAGCTCCATTCATTGGGTACTTTTAAAAGATTGCCTAGGTATTTTTGGGTTAGTTGTCATTTAATGAGCCACCTACTCTGATCCCACTTTCTTGGGGGATCATGACCCCAAACATAGGGAAGTTGCCACCTGCAACATAGGAAGTGTTTGAGGATGCTACCACTTGTCTTTTTCCCTCCACCTAGTTCCATCCACCAGTTTGACCAGTAACCTCTTATTAACAGCTCTCCCATGCTGTTGTCTCCACATTTTATTTATAAATAATAAAATATTCAGAATTACATTCCACTTTTTTTGACTCTGCTGAGTCATCAATTCCTACTTAGAATTATATTTAACATAATGTATTAGGAATTATAATTAAAACAATTAACATTATTTTACAAAATTGGGGTGTGTGACATACACACCCCCTTAAAATGTAACATCGTCCTCGATGTTACTTATTCTTCATCCTCTGCAACCTCCTGGAATAGATTCAGGTATGCCTCCCTCATCTTACTTTCCAATTCCCAAGTAGCCTCTTCATGACTAAGGTGCTTCCATTGCACCTTCACTTGTCCAATGGTGCAGTTCCGCGGCATAATTTCCCTCCTCTCGAGGATACAGTCTAGTTCCACCAGAATTTTTCCTTCTGGTTCCATCTGTACAACATTCCAATCCACCACATGAGTAGCATCATGAACATACTTTTTCAAAACAGAGATATGAAAAAAATTATGCACTTTCAAATTAGGTGGTAACGCTAACTGATATGCGACTTGACCAATTCTAGATCAAATTTCAAACGGTCCACAGTAGCGTGGTGCTCTTTGCACAAATCCCCAGTCTTAGAGAGATTTTATTTGGTCATACCATTATAAACATATGCTCACCTACCTGAAAATATTTTGGAGTTATTTTTAAATCTGCTTGGCTCTTTTGCCAATCCTAGGCCACCTTCAAATTTTCCTGCAATTGTTTCACAATCTCTTCCATTTCTTTCAGTAATTCTAGTCCTAACACCAATCTATCTACTGGATTATTCTAGGAGATAGGAGTGTTGCATTTACGTCCATACAAAATTTCAAAGGGACTGAACTTAGCTGATGACTTGTAGTTATTATTATATGCAAACTCTGCTAAATGCAAGTAGTCTTCCCACTTACTTGGCTGATCTTTAACATACATCCTTAACAAATATTACAGCACCCGATTCATTCTTTCAGTCTGTCCATCTGTCTGAGGATGGAAGGAGGTGCTGAAATTCAGTGTTGTATTTAATCCCTTAAACAAGGACTTCCAAAAATTTCCTGTGAATCTAGGATCCCAGTCTGAAATGATAACCTTCAGTACTCCATGTAACCGAAAAATCTGCTTTAAAAATATATCAGCTATATTGGAAGCCTTGTAAGTAGTTTTGACAGGAATGAAATGTGTTGCTTTACTTAACTTGTCAACCACCACCATAATTGAGTCATTCTGATTCTGATTTCTGGGTAGTCCAGTAATAAAATCTAAGCTAATTATCTCCCATTTCCAACTAGGAATAGGCAAAGGTTGCAGTAAACCAGCTGGATGTTGGTGTTCGGTTTTCACTTGTTGACAATCCAAACATCTAGCTATGCATTTAGCTACTTTAGATTTCATATTAGGCCAGAAATATTATTTTCTTAACATGGTTACAGTCTTTTGGTAACCTGGATGTCCTGAACTTCATCCAAAATCAGCAAGTTAACCTTAGGCACATTAGGCACATATATTTGTCCTTAAACAATAAAAATCCATCTTTATTTAGACTATAACCTTTTATTAAGCTTTCTGTAGGTCCTTCTTTAGCTGTAACTTGTAATTTTTTATAAATTTCATCCTGTTTCACCCCTTCTGTAAGCTGTTCATTTAGGTCAGAAGCATAAGTGTTGATTGCTTCTATAAAGTTCATCTTTGCATTTCTGCTTAAAGCATCAGCCACCTTATTTTCTTTTCCTTTTATGTGTTGGATTTCAAAATCATAATCACTCAAGAAGGATAACCACCTTGCTTGTCTTGCATTTAAGTTGGGTTGATCTAAAAGGTATTTCAGTCCTTTATTATTAGTGGCATTAAGATAAATTTTCTACCTATTAAATGATGTCGCCACATTTTTAAGGCATGAATAATAGTCGCAAGTTCTAAATCATAAGTTGCGTAATTCTTTTCACGGATTTTTAACTTCCTAGACTCATAGGCAATGACATGCTCGTCTTGAGTTAGCACACCACCTAAACCATCATTATAGGCATCTGTGCATACCACGAAATCCTTATTAGCATCTGTTATTCTTAGAATAGGCGCACTTGTTAATAAGGCTTTTAATTTCTTGAAACTTTCTTCACACTTTAAGTTCCAATCGAATTTCTTGCCTTTCTTTTGCAAAGAAGTGATCAGATTATTTATTTTTGAAAAGCCTTCAATGAATCTCTGGTAATAACCGGTAATATCCATAAACGACCTAACATCTGTTACGTCTTTTGGAACCGACCAATTTTCGATTGCCCGAATATTTTCAGGATCAACTGAAATCCCTTCCTTAGTCACTACGTGACCTAAGTATTGGATTTCATCCTTAAAGAAGTCACACTTGCTAAACTTCGCAAAGAGCTATTGCTCTCCCAACTCTTGTAAAACTATCCTTAAATGTTCTTTATGTTCTGCTTCAGTTTTAGAGTAAATTAAGATGTCATCGATAAACACGACAACAAATTTACCTAAGTATTTATGCATTATATTATTCATTAAGCACATGAAGATAGTTGGGGCATTGGTAAGCCCAAATGGCATTACGACAAACTCGTAGTGTCCATACCTTGTTCTGAAGGTTGTCTTAAAGATATCTTCGTCTTTAATTCTTACCTGATGATACCCTAATCTCAGGTCTATCTTTGAGAACACCGTAGCTCCACGTAGCTGATCAAATAGATCGTCTATGTGGGGAAACGGATATCTGTTTTTAATAGTCATCTTTTTTAGTTGATGGTAGTCTATGCATAGTCGCATAGTTTCGTCTTTCTTTTTAACAAAGATGACCGGTGCTCCCCAAGGAGACACACTGGGTTGAATATACTTCTTATCTATTAATTCTTTTATTGTGATTTTAGCTCATTAAGTTCTAAAATATTCATTTGATATGGAGCTTTAGAGTTAGTTACTGCACCTGGTACCAGTTCGATAGTGAAATCCAGTTCCCTCCTAGGAGGTAATCCTAGAATTTCTTTTGGGAACACATCAGTAAATTCGTTTAAAACATTAATATTCTCTATTTTTAACTTATCTATTTCAGACTTACTTCCCTCATCTGTAATAGTTACAGCATAGGCTTTACACCCTTTTCTAACTTCTCTTTTAAGTTGTAAAGCAAAAATCTGCCTAACTACAATCTTCCTAGGAATACCCTTCACCTTTACTGGTTGTTCATTATTATTTACGCACGTAAAGGTTTTATCATAACAATTTAAAACTACCTTATGCTGCTCTAACCAATCCATACCAATCAGTAAATCATACGAGCCAAGTGGCAAAACATTAAGCTTAACTATAGTTTTAAAATCATCCATAAGTAAAGCACATTCTTTCACATAATAGGTTACTTTTCATTTTGCCCCAGTGGCTAATTGAACTAACCAGGAACTATCAAACTTTTCAACGGTCAATTTACACTTTTCCACTATCTAAGGTGCAACATAACTAAGACTAGCTCCTGGGTCAATTAAAATGGTTACAGGGGTTTGGTTAACCATACCTTCCACTTCCACCATGGAAGTCTGATAGTCAACTTGGCGATTCTCCAATGCTGCATTTATTTTGGGCATAGTCCTGGCAAGTTATCCAACAGTCATTTCCTCCTGCACAGTGTGAATATTGCTAACTACCTTTTTCCGGTTTGGGAAGACCGAGGCATAGTGAAGGCCATTACATTCCCAGCACTTAACAGGCTCCTTTCGTTCAAAACTCTTAGTGAAATTCCCATGATTGTTTCAGCCTCCTTTCCCTTGAATTTATTCGAATTATTGGATGCACCATTTCTATTTCCTTGGAAATTTTTATTGTTAGAATAATTTCTGTTCTGATTATTCTTGAAATTCTTCTGAGGTACAAATTCTTTCTTTTTAAACTCAGGATGATTATTGTTCCTTTTAGCCTTCCATTTGGCTATACCTTCTTTCTTCTTGTTCTGCTCAAAATAGAAATTTGCCTTCCTCATGGATTCTTCTAGAGTCTTCGGGTTATCATACTCAATTCTGTCCTTGATGTGGTATGCTAGACAACTGAGAAACCGCTGCACTTTAGGTTTCTCGTCTACTAAGTAAGGTACATACCTCAGCAAGCTTAAGAATTTACTGTTTAAATCCTTCATAGTCATGGAACCTAACTTCAATTCGTAAAATTCTTTAGCTCTTTCTTCATAATATTGTTCGGACAGAAATTTCTTCTTGAAGTACCTTTTAAAGGTACTCCAATTAACTTCTTTTTTCTTGATACCCTTGACTCTTTTCAGATCTTGCCACCATATGTCTGCTTTTCCAGAGAGATTATAGATTGCCATTCTTGTCTTCAGCTGATTTGAATAGTTGTATATCTGAAAATACTTCCTCATCCTGGATAACCAGGACTCTGCTTCTTCCCCTTTTTCGGTCTCTCCGTTGAAAGTTGGGGGCTTTATTTTTTTAAACTCCCCAGAAATATCTTCATATGGTCTGTACTTTTTCTTTCTATCATACAACTCAGCCTCACTACTGTCACTAGTAGTGTGGTAGCTTTGTTGTTCCCTAAACCCTTCAAATGATGAACTGCTTTCAGCTTTTTCCAACTTCATCTTTTTAGATCCTTTCTGATGGCTAGCTTCCTCAGATTCGAATCTTTTGCCCCTCCCTTCAGTCTGGAATTTTTCCATCAAAATTTGGTTCAACTCTTCCTGAGTCTTCAAAATCCTCTCATTGTCCTTCTTGACTGATTCCATTTCAGTCTTCAAATCGTTTATAGTATGCATTAGCTCTGAGGAGTGAACAGTTACCTCTTCTAACATAGGTTCTCTGGGCAATTGCCTAGTCTTTGTTTTTGGAGACTCATCCTGAGCATATTCTCCTAGTTTCTCCATACCTGCCTATTAAATTCAGAAAAATAAATTTTCGGTTCTTTACATAAAATAGAATATAGTTTAGTACATTGTTTTGCTATTCTATGGAAACTAGTTGGGCCGCATCAAGGCCTAGTATTTGAACCATGCTCTGATACCACATGTCAAAACCCCAAAATTTCCAAAAAATTTAAATTTTTTTTTTTTAAAAGCATATAAATTCAATAAATGCAGTCACTAATTGTTTGATTTGATATATGTTATAAAAAACATTAGCTGTTGGTTATGTTTAGCGATAGAACAGTGCTTTTCAGTTTTTGACTTTGTTCTTTTTTTTGCGACCACAAGGTGCGACTGTCATGCAACACTGGGCTTACTTAGCTTTCGAGCTAATGCAGAGAGTTTTTCCTGTTCTTACAGACTACAGGTAAGACATTAGAGGAATTTTGGGGTCTAAAATGGGCCTCCTAAGGAAAATAATAAAATAATAGTTAAAATAATAAAATAATAGTTAAAATAATAAAATAATATTAATTAATTTTGGAGGAAGAAATAAAAAAACTACTTTTTGTGTTCGTATTTTCGACATATCTCCCTGTGTTTTTACTCAAATTTCAATCGGGAGAGCTCGTTGGATGCGGAATTTGATTCCACATCCAATGAGTACCCACACTTCATACTTTTGATGGACCTCGCTACCCCAAAAATAAGAAATACCTGAAAAAACGTGATGATGATGTCATCATCACGTTGTTTCAGGTATTTCTTGTTTTTGGGGTAGTGGGGTCTGTCAAAAGTATGCAGTGTGGGTACTCGTTGGATTCAGAATCAAATTCTGCATCCAACAAGCTCTCCTGATCGAAATTTGAGTAAAAACACAATGAGATATGTCGAAAATACGAACAAAAAAAGTAGTTTTTTTTAATGACAAATATGTAAATTCAACCATTATGGTTGACTTATTTTATTGAAATTCTATTGGTTCTTGAATTCCAACTCACAAAAACTTATTTTGGCACATTTTCTTATAAGGCCCATTTTAGACCCCAAATTTACTCTAATGAGCTTTGGGTGCTGCTTGTTGTAAATTTTTAAAGCATTGAAAATAAGATTGTCGCGAACAGTGAACTCAATAAAGAAATAGATACTAAACAAAATTCGAGGTGATCAAGGTATAATTACATCACTGTCTTTTTTTATTTTATTCTTAAGGGATAAAGTTTAATTTATCTGTAATGGTTGCAACCGATTTCTTTCTAGTCCCGTAATACTATAGTCCTGAAAAGCTTACAGAACTGTTTCACGTCTACCAAGGTTGTCAATTGTAAGATAAAATACTTTAAATAATTCTGTACAGATAGAAATGTAAGATCAAGGTCTATTTTTATTTGTGTAACTTACTAAAATATGCCATGTCTGAAAGGATACTATACAGTGCTAAAGAGTTTATGTACCAGACTCTCATTTTCAATTCTCCCAAGTTTAAGGGAATTATAATCTCATTGCATACTGCCATCAAATAAATTAAGCTAGTATTAGAGGTTTAAATTCCTCTATACTAATTGTTTGGAGAATAATAATCTATTTAAGGTTAGTAATATGATTCATAATCTCAAGGTAAACCTTTAAGCTTTTAGCAACCTAACAAACTTTCAAGCAAATCTGTTAGTTCCATGCTAAAACATTCAAGGTAAGTAACTACCATAAGTATGGATATACTTATCATGGTTAGATTATGTAAGTAAGAACTTATTTTCATGACTTAATACTATCTTAGCTTTGGAGTATGATGAAATTGGCTTAATAAATAAAGGCCTAGTCTATAAACAACAGAGTCATAGTATATATCTTTGCACTTAACAAGTCTAAGGGTTATCTTTAAATATGCATTCTATCCTCCTTTACCATTTGGCTGCTTATCTCCTTTGCATGCATAAATATACATGGTTAAATAATAATTCTTCTTTTATTACTTTACAATTACTAGAATATCAGAGTAGATACTTGTAAGTAAGATTATCACTAAGAGAAATAACATTACTACTCTTCTCTTAAGTCATACTTTATAAGACTCTTATCATTTTTATGATTATAAACGTTGATAATAATGTTGTAGTAAAGAAAGGAGATATGCAAAGAGTTTAAGTTATGATAAAGTGAAGGATATACTTTGTATTGTAAACCATAAGTATAATCATAAGGGTCATATGGTTCCTCACGCCATTGATGATTACTAACAAGTCTTTTTTTATATATAATAATATAGGTTCTTATTCTAAGTGCATGGTGGATTAAGCGAAACTTTGGATAAGTTAAAATGATTGAAATCATTTCGGGAAAAGATGGATTGCTAGGACTATACAATTTTTACCCACATCGTAAAAATATTTACGTGGTAACGTGGCAATTTCTTGTCCATGCATTGGACTGTTAAAAGGGCTGCAGTCGAACCCTAACTCCACCATTCTTCCATCGTCTTTGGGCATTCTTCGCTCTGCTGTGAATACTCTCAAGCACTGTTGCTAACCTGCCCTATAGAAGCCTCTCAAAATCTATTCCTCCTTGAATGTTCATCCATTACCTGTAGAAAAGTGTTTTCGTAACGCTATTTGGTGCTTCACGAGGGTTATTTATAGAATTCTCAGGGTTTTCTACCTCCCCATTCCCATGTCTCGAACCCTCGTTTGTAAACAATTACCTCCTCCGTGAGTGCTGAAGTCTTGTTCTTTGGGACTGCATTTGGATGGGTGCTGCGCTTTAACCCTATTCTCCCTCCTGCAGACATCTTTCCTACTTGCATTTGTGGTTGTTACACAGTTCGATGGTGGTCACGCTTCACCACAATCTTAGGTAAGAGGACTGTCAGTCCTTCTTCTATTCGCTAAATTATTTTAGAGTAAATAAAAATCATTTTTAAACAGGTTTTAATGTGAACTCTTCTTGTTACAGGTCGGTTTCTTCCTTTGCTTTGCTGTGCGAGGTTGCGACAGCAGTTCTGGGTTTACAGTTAAGCCTGGTTTTTAACCATGTCCATTCCTCTTTGCTTGGTCCATTTGGAACAATAATGGTTGCATTGTCAAGAACTGTCACCCTTGGGGTTTCAGTTTACCTGTTACTTCATTTTGTTGTTAATCTATTAGTTGATGGGGCCCTTGAGCTGCACGAGGGTGCTCTAGCTCTAGCCGTAACTGTATTTTAATTCTGTTTCATGAAAAGTGTAGAAACCGTGGCTTTGAGAAGTCTTTTAGACTCTTATCTTAGCTTTACTATGTAAATGCTAAGGTCGAGAGATAACTTGAAAAATAGAAAGGGGTTTGAAACCCTCGATTTCATACTTCTGTTAGTGTTTTGTATTTACAGGGTTTAAACCCTAACTTAAACATGAGTTCTTATACAGTCCTTTCAATTAACTTATGCTTACAGTACATTACTGCAATTTATTTATTTTGCTTCTTACTTGTATTATAATAATAATATTTAAGCTTGGCCGTAAGAGAAATATTTACATGATTTTGGAAATTTTAATTGGGTTAATAATATACTTTTGTGAATTATATTAATTAAGTTGTAAAAATGGAAATAGCTCGATAGGTCGAGCATACTGCGACTTTGTTTATTTAATTCATATTTAATGTGGAGTACTTAAGTAACGGAAAGTTACTTCCTTTTTAAGTACAAAAATTATAAATGATCTTGTAATTCTAAGATTGACTAGATCACCCATTATTACTGTTCCTGTACTTAGTATTTTAACTTGCATACTTTATCCATACAGTACATATAATAGAAAGAATATTTTGTAAGCATATTACATTATCTATAGGTACTACTGTTCCTGTGATTATTGATACTTAGTTATTTTTATTTGAAAGAGTTAGAATTGTTATTATATAGCTCTTATCCTACAACTTATAATAAATTTGTGTTTTATTACAGTAATTTAGGTTTCTGTTATAAATAGCCTTTTTGTATAGAATTCAATTCTAGTTACTGTTGATATTATAATAGAATGCATTGCTTCATTTAAATAAGTATAGAGCTGTGCTTATCAATTTTATGTTTATCAACTGTATTCTTTACTAGTTATAAACACAAGATAAATTATTATTTATTTACTGTGTTCTTACAGTTTCTATACTAAATACCTTATGCCTTAGAGAAACCCTTTCCCTATTCTATAATATCTCATTTAAATGACAAACTAATAATTATAAAATCTACTCATAAAAGAGCTAATCTAATTTCTGCACAGTTAATATTTGACACAGTTAATAATTTGAGAAGTATAAGTTTACAGTTACACATTTTTGTTTATATTTAACTAAATAGAACAGAATTCGAAAGGTTAACCTATATACATATATGTATATCCTTTTGTATGTGAATCCTACTACGAGCTGAAATACCTGTAGGATTAATTCAAAAATCTAGCTGCTCTCTCTTTTCATTTAATTCTTATATAAACAGTGATTAAGACTGGAAGAAAGTAAACTGTAAATATATGAAGCAATTAGGTTACTGAAAGTAACTAAATTAACAAGAACTCCTTTTTCTACTGTTACATGCTATCATTAGTAAACAGTTCAATTATTTTTCTGTTCTACAAAGACTTAACGTTTTTTCTGTATAGAATAATACTACTCCTGAATACCAAGATAATTATTCTGAAAAACAACACAAAGAAATTACTCTATAATTCTACTAACATTCTATTTTGTATTATCATCATATCATCTTTCTTTAAATTTTTAGCCCTGTGCTGGAGTACGGTCTGGTAAAAACTCAGATGTGGAAAAACACAGTGGTTTCTTATTTTTCATCAAAATATTCTATTACTGATAAACTAAAAACATTTACATCACTGAACCAGTTAAATCTTTATATCATAAACTATCATCAAAACATTCAACCATTCATAGTTATTAAAACAAAGACAGTTAAGTGACAGAACCTGCTTGAACTTGGACAACAACAGCTATGGGAGGCCGTTCCTCCCTACCAACTCCTTGAGAGTGCTCAAACAGCGACTCCTCAAGACCGCCAGGCTTGCTCTGGTCTCCTTGGCTGGAACTAGGTGCAGCAATAGTCAAATACCAGTCTTCAAACTCAGTATCAAATCTGAACTTATCCGTAAGTTCTCGTAGCCAACAAGCTGTAATAAACCAAGTTACTGCAGCATTCCTCTCAGAACAACCTCCTTACTATTTTTCCCTTTTTTCCCAATGAATTTCCTGAATATCATTCCACCTGAATGATTCATCACTGGAAAATATCTGAGCAACCCTAGCTCTATTCATTGGGTACTTTTAAAAGATTGCCTAGGTCTTTTTGGGTTAGTTGTCATTTAATGAGCCACCTGCTCTGATCCCACTTTCTTGGGGGGTCATGACCCCAAATGTAGGGAAGTTGCCAGCTACAACATAGGAAGTGTTTGAGGATGCTGCCACTTATCTTTTGCCCTCCACCTAGTTCCATCCACCAGTTTGACCAGTAACCTCTTATTAACAGCTCTCCCATGCTGTTGTCTCCACATTTTATTTATAAATAATAAAATATTCAGAATTAGATTCCACTTTTTTTGACTCTGTTGAGTCATCAATTCCTACTTAGCATTATATTTAACATAATGTATTAGGAATTATAATTAAAACAATTAACATTATTTTACAAAATTGGTGTATGTGACATACACACCCCCTTAAAATGTAACATCGTTCTCGATGTTACTTATTCTTCGTCCTCTGCAACCTCCTGGAACATATTTAGGTATGCCTCTCGCATCTTACTTTCCAGTTCCCAAGTAGCCTCTTCATGGCTAAGGTGCTTCCATTGCACCTTCACCTGTCTAATGGTGCGGTTTCACAGTGTAATTTCCCTCCTCCCGAGGATACAGTCCAGTTCCACCAGAATTTCTCCTTCTGGTTCCACCTGTACAACATTCCAATCCACCACATGAGTAGCATCATGAACATACTTTTTCAAAACAGAGATATGAAAAACATTATGCACTTTCAAATTAGGTGGTAATGCTAACTGATATGCAACTTGACCAATTCTAGATAAAATTTCAAACAGACCACAGTAGCGTGGTGCTAGCTTTGCACAAATCCCCAGTCTTAGAGAGCTTTTCTTTGGTCATACCTTTATAAACATGTGCTCACCTACCTGGAACTCTTTGGGAGTTATTTTTAAATCTGCTTGGCTCTTTTGTCGATCCTGGGCCACCTTCAAATTTTCCTGCAATTGTTTCACAATCTCTTCCATTTCTTTCAGTAATTCTAGTCCTAACACCAATCTATCTACTGGATTATTATAGGAGATAGGAGTGTTGCATTTACGTCCATACAAAATTTCAAAGGGACTGAACTTAGCTGATGACTGGTAGTTATTATTATATGCAAACTCTACTAAATGCAAGTAGTCTACCCACTTACCTAGCTGATCTTTAACATACATCCTTAACAAATATTCCAGCACCCGATTCACTCTTTCAGTCTGTCCATCTGTCTGAGGATGGAAGGAGGTGCTGAAATTCAGTGTTGTATTTAATCCCTTAAACAAGGACTTCCAAAAATTTCTTGTGAATTTAGGATCCCAGTCTGAAATGATAACCTTCGGTACTCCATGTAACCGAAAAATCTGCTTCAAAAATATATCAGCTATATTGGTAGCCTTGTAAGTAGTTTTGACATCAATGAAATGTGCTTCTTTACTTAACTTGTCAACCACCACCATAATTGAGTCATTCTGATTTTGATTTCTGGGCAGTCCAGTAATAAAATCTAAGCTGATTATCTCCCATTTCCAACTAGGAATATGCAAAGGTTGCAATAAACCAGCTGTATGTTGGTGTTCGGTTTTCACTTGTTGACAATCCAAACATCTAGCTATGTATTCAGCTACTTCAGATTTCATATTAGGCCAGAAATATTATTTTCTTAACATGGTTACAGTCTTTTGGTAACCTAGATGTCCTGAACTTCATCCAAAAGCAGCAAGTTAACCTTAGGCACATTAGGCACATATAGTTTGTCCTTAAACAATAAAAATCCATCTTTATTTAGACTATAACCTTTTATTAAGCTTTCTGTAGGTCCTTCTTTAGCTGTAACTTGTAATTTTTTATAAATTTCATCATGTTTTACCCCTTCTGTAAGCTGTTCATTTAAGTCAGAAGCATAAGTGTTGACTGGTGCTGTAAAGTTTAGCTTTGCATTTCTACTTAAAGCATCAGCCACCTTATTTTCTTTTCCTTTTATGTGTTGGATTTCAAAATCATAATCACTCAAGAAGGATAACCACCTTGCTTGTCTTGCATTTAAGTTGCGTTGATCTAAAAGGTATTTCAGTCCTTTATTATCAGTCATTAAGATAAATTTTCTGCCTATTAAATGATGTCGCCACATTTTTAAGGCATGAATAATAGCCGCAAGTTCTAAATCATAAGTTGCGTAATTCTTTTCGTGAATTTTTAACTTCCTGGACTCATAAGCAATGACATGCCCGTCTTGAGTCAGCACACCACCTAAACCATCATTACAGGCATCTGTGCATACCACGAAATCCTTATTAGGATCTACTATTCTTAGAATAGGCGCACTTGTTAATAAGGTTTTTAATTTCTTAAAAGTTTCTTCACACTTTAAGTTCCAATCGAATTTCTTGCCTTTATTTTGCAAAGAAGTGATCGGATTATTTATTTTTGAAAAGCCTTCAATGAATCTCCACTAATAACCGGTAATACCCATAAACGACCTAACATCTGTTACGTCTTTTGGAACCGACCAATTTTCGATTGCCTGAATCTTTTCAGGATCAATTGAAAGCCCTTCCTTAGTCACTACGTGACCTAAGTATTGGATTTCATCCTTAAAGAAGTCACACTTGCTAAACTTTGCGAAGACCTGTTGCTCTCGCAACTCTTGTAAAACTATCCTTAAATGTTCTTTATGTTCTGCTTCAATTTTAGAGTAAATTAAGATGTCATCGATAAACACGACAACAAATTTATCTAAGTATTTATGCATTATATTATTCATTAAGCACATAAAGATAGTTGGGGCATTGGTAAGCCCAAATGGTATTACGACAAACTCATAGTGTCCATACCTTGTTCTGAAGGCTGTCTTAAAGATATCTTCGTCTTTAATTCTTACCTGATGATACCCTGATCTCAGGTCTATCTTTGAGAACACCGTAGCTCGACGTAGCTGATCAAATAGATCATCTATGTGGGGCAACGGATATCTGTTTTTAATAGTCATCTTTTTTAGTTGACGGTAGTCTATGCATAGTCACATAGTTTCGTCTTTCTTTTTAACAAAGATGACTGGTGCTCCCCAAGGAGACACACTGGGTCGAATATACTTCTTATCTATTAATTCTTTTAACTGTTATTTTAGCTCATTAACTTCATCCTTAAAGAAGTCACACTTGCTAAACTTTGCGAAGACCTGTTGCTCTCGCAACTCTTGTAAAACTATCCTTAAATGTTCTTTATGTTCTGCTTCAATTTTAGAGTAAATTAAGATGTCATCGATAAACATGACAACAAATTTATCTAAGTATTTATGCATTATATTATTCATTAAGCACATAAAGATAGTTGGGGCATTGGTAAGCCCAAATGGTATTACGACAAACTCATAGTGTCCATACCTTGTTCTGAAGGCTGTCTTAAAGATATCTTCGTCTTTAATTCTTACCTGATGATACCCTGATCTCAGGTCTATCTTTGAG
>LPNX010396166.1:116906-197598 GCA_001517045.1 Pseudotsuga menziesii
TGTTATCAAGGGTTATGTCACATTATGATGTTAAGTCATTGTTACAGTGTTTGGTTGGTATATGTCAACAAAACCAAAGATGTGACACATTAATAATGTGATAGTGGGTATTTAATAAGCGTTATGTTGCATTGTGACGTTTATCACAGGTTGTGTTACATTGGCGACATTCATCAAGGGTTGTGTCACATTGTGATATTTGTCGAGGGTTATGTCACATTGTGATATTTTTCAAGGGTTATGTCACATTGAGATAATTCCCAAGATGTGACACATTAATAATGTGATAGTGGGCATTTAATAAGAGTTATGTCGCATTGTGACGTTTATCACAGGTAATGCTAAATTAGCGACATTTATCAAGGGTTATGTCACAATGTGATATTTGTTAAGGGTTATGTCACATTGCGATAATGTCCCAGATGTGATACATTAATAATGTGTCTTTGGATGTTTAGAAAATTTCTTGTAGCATTATCAACTATGGCCACATGGTTCACCAAAGTTAACCATGGTTAAGTATGACCAAAATTATGTATTTTTCTATCACGTTAAGACTTTTACTTTTGAAAAGTGAAAAAAATTCATCTGTATACACAAAAAATGTTTTGATATTACAACATTGATCAATACTTATGTTGGATTGCTACATTCCTCAATAGTGCATTCCTTAATAGTTTTGTTGCATTGGGACATTCATTGCAACGATTGAAACATTGATTCATGGATATTGAAATGCATCATTCCTCAATGCTTGTGTCACATTATTCGCCATCATGTTGTAAGAGTTTCCTTGATATATATATATATATATATATAGTCATTTGACAAAAGAAATGGTTTAAACCATCAACATTCTACATAGTAATTTAGAATGTTATGTCACATTATGATGTTTATCAAGGTTTACATTTCACTACGACGTTATCAATGGTTATATCACATTATGACATTAAGCGATGGTTTGTTACAGCATTTGGTTGATATATGTAACCACAACCAAAGATGTGACACATTAATAATGTGATATTGGGAATTTAATAAGCGTTATGTCGCATTGTGACGTTTATCACAGGTTATGTTACATTACTAACATTCATGAATTGTGATGTTTTTCAAGGTCTATGTCACATTGTGATAATTCCCAAGATGTCACACATTAATAAGGTGTCTTTGGATGTTTAGAAAAATTCTTTAAGAATTTTTTTGATATATATATATATATAGTCGTTTGACAAAAGAAATGGTTTAAAACATCCACATTCTACATAGAAATGGTTTAAAGTCTTGTAGCATTATCAACTATGGCCACGTGGTTCACCAAAGTTAACCATGGTTAAGTATGGCCAAAATGATGTATTTTTTTGTCATGTTAAGACTTTTACTTTTGAAAAGCGAAGAAAATTCATCTGTGTACACAAATAATGTTTTGATATAATGACATTTATCAATACTTATGTTGGACTGCGACATTCCTCAATAGTGCATTCCTTAATGGTTTTGTTGCATTGGGACATTCATCGCAATGATCGAAACATTGATTCATGGATATTGAAATTCATCATTCCCCAATGCTTGTGTCACATTATTCGCTATCATGCTGTAAGAATTTTCTTGATATATAGTCGTTTGACAAAAGAAATGGCGTAAACCATCCACATTATACATAGTAATGTAGAATGTTATGTCGCATTGTGATGTTTATTAAGTTTTACGTTTCACTACGACGTTATCAATGATTATATTACATTACGACATTAAGCCATGGTTTGCCACAGCGTTTGGTTGTTATATGTAACCACAACCAAAGATGTGACACATTAATAATGTGATATTGGGTGTTTAATAAGCGTTATGTCACATTATGACATTTATCATAGGTTATGTTACATTACCGACATTCATGAAGGTTTATGTCACATTGTGATGTTTATCATAAGTTATGTTACATTAGCAACATTTATGAAGGGTTATGTAACATTGTGATATTTCTCAAGGGTTATGTCACATTGCGATAATGCCCAAGATGTGACACATTAATAATATGATAGTGGGAATTTAATAGGCAGTATGTCGCATTGTGACATTTATCATAGGTTATGTTACATTAGCGACATTCATCAAGGGTTATGTCACATTGTGATATTTGTCAAGGGTTATGTCACATTGTAATAATGCCCCAGATGTGACACATTAATAATGTGATAGTGGGAATTTAATAAGTGTTATGTCACATTGTGACATTTACCACAGGTTATGTTACATTAGCAACATTCATCAAGGGTTATGTCACATTGTCATATTTGTCAAGGGTTATGTCTCATTGCGATAATGCCCCAGATGTGACACATTAATAATGTGTCTTTGGATGTTTAGAAAATTTCTTGTTGCATTATCAATTATGGCCACATGGTTCACCAAAGTTAACCATGGTTAAGTGTGGCCAAAATGATGTATTTTTATGTCACGTCAAGACTTTTTCTTTTGAAAAGTGAAAAAAAGTCATCTATGTACAACCACATTAAATTAATTAATGTATCTGAATAATGCATATGCGATATAACGCATATGCGATATAGCTTATTCATATCGCATATGTGATATGAATAAGCTATATCGCATATGTATTATGTTAAAATTTAAATAATTGGCGAGATTAAGGTTTGGCATTAGGTTTGGAAGCAGCTTCAGAATACCGAACCTATTGGTTAGGACAAATCAAATGCATATGTGATATGAATAAGCTATAATGCTTATGCATTATAGCTTATTCATATCGCATATGCTAAATGAATAATATATAATGCAAATATGATATAACGCATATGCGTTATAGCTTATTCATATCGTATATGCGATATAAAGAATATGCCATATGATAAAGCTATAACACATATGCATTTTGTTTTAACTAATTTGTTTTTGTCCTAACGCATCATTGTTCATCACCCTCATCCTCATCATCATCACCACCCTCATCCTCATCCTCATCATAATCACCCTCATCCTCATCCTCATCATCATCATCATAGTCATCCTCCTCCTCCTCCTCCTCATCATCATCATTGTTCATCATCATCGTCATCACCATCACCCTCATCAGCTTCATCATCATCATCATCACCCTCATCCTCATCAGCTTCATCGTCACCCTCATCCTCATCATCATCATCACCCTCATCCTCATCATCATCGGCATCGTCATCACCCTTATCCTCATTAGCATCATCATCATCCTCATCATCCTCATCATCATCATCCTCGTCACCGTCATCCTCATTAGAATCATCATCCTCATCATCATCATCATCATCATCATCATCATCATCATCCTCATCCTCATCATCCTCATCCTCATCTTCATCATCACCATCACCCTCATCCTCATCAGCATCATCATGGTCATCATCGTCGTCATCATCATTACCCTCATCCTCATCCTCATCCTCATCCTCATCATCATCATCCTCATCCTCATCCTCATCATCATCATCATCATCACCCTCATCCTCATCAGCTTCATCATGGTCATCATCGTCATCATCATCATCATCACCCTTATCTAATCATCATCATCATGGTCATCATCATCATCATCATCACCCTCATCCTCATCACCACCATCATCATCCTCATTTTCATCATCATCATCATCATCATTACCCTCATCCTCATCAGCTTCATCATGGTCATCATCATCATCATCATCATCATCATCATCACCGTCATCATCCTCATCCTCATCCTCATCATCATCATCGTCAACCTCATCACCATCATCACCCTCATCCTTATCATCATCATCATGTTCATCATCATCATCATCACCCCCATCTTCATCCTCATCACCCCCATCTTCATCAGCTTCATCATGGTCATCATCATCATCGTCAACCTCATCATCATTATCACCCTCATCCTCCTCCTCCTCCTCATCATCCTCATCCTCATCATAATCATCATGGTCATCATCATTATCATCATCATCATCATCACCCTCATCCTCATCACCATCACCATCATCCTCATCCTCATCATCATCATCATCATCATCATCACCCTCATCCGCATCAACTTCATCATGGTCATCATCCTCATCCTCATCATCATCATCATCATCATCATCACCCTCATCCTCCTCCTCCTCCTCATCACCCTCATCCTCATCCTCATCATCATCATCATCATCATCATCATCATGGTCATCATCATCATCATCATCATCATCACCCACATCCTCCTCCTCCTCCTCATCACCCTCATCCTCATCCTCATCATCATCATCATCATCATCATCATCATGGTCATCGTCATCATCACCCTCATCCTCATGGTTATCATCATCATCGTCGTCGTCATCATCACCATCCTCATCATCATCATCATCACCCTCATCCTCATGGTCATCATCATGGTCATCATCATCATCATCATCATCATCATCATCATCACCCTCATCCTCATCCTCCTCATCATCATCATCATCATCCTCTTGATCATCACCAGCATTGTTCATCATCATCTTAAACATCACCCTCATCCTCATCATCATCATCAACCTCATCCTCATTATCATCAACCTCAATCCTCATTAGCATCATTCATCACCCTCATCCTCACCATCATCGTATTCACATCCTCCTCATCATCACCATCATCCTCATCATCATCTTCATCATCACCCTCATCCTCCTCATCATCATCACCCTCATCCTCATCATCATCAACCTTGATCCTCATCATCATCGTCATCACCCTCATCCTCATCATCATCATCATGGTCACCATCATCATCATCATCATCATTGTCACGGTCATCATCATCATGGTCATCATCATCATCATCATCATCATCCTCATCATCATCATAGTCATCATCCTCCTCATCATCACCCTCATCCTCATCATCATCATCGTCGTCGTCATTGTCATCGTTTTCTTCATCGACACCCTCATCCTCAACATCATCAGCATCCTCATCATCATCCTCATCATCATAATCCTCATCCTCCTCCTCATCATCATCATCACCCTCATCCTCATCATCGTCATCATAGTCATCCTCCTCCTCATATCACCCTCATCTTCATCATCATCATCATGGTCATCATCATCATCATCACCCTAATCCTCATCATTATCATCATATTCATCATCCTCCTCATCATCACCATCATTGTTCATCATCATCTTCATCGTCACCCTCATCCTCATCATCATCATCACCCTCATCCTCATCATCATCAACCTCGATGCTCATCAGCATCGTTCATCACCCTCATCCTCACCATCATCATCATCTTCATTGACACCTTCATCCTCATCACCATCATCATATTCATCATCCTCCTCATCATCACCATCATCCTCATCATCATCATCACCCTCATCCTCACCATCATCAACCTCGATCCTCATCATCATCATTCATCACCCTCATCCTCACCATCATCATCATCTTCATTGACACCCTCATCCTCATCATCATCACCATCCTCATCATCCTCATCATCATCATCATAATCCTCACACTCATCCTCCTCCTCATCATCATCACCCTCAACCTCATCATCATCATCATGGTCATCATCATTATCATCATCATCATCATGGTCATCATCATCATCATCCTCATCATCATCATCATGGTCATCATCATCACCCTCATCCTCATCATCATCATCATAGTCATCATCGTCCTCATCATCACCATCATTGTTCACCATCATCCTCATCATCACCATCCTCCTCCTCATTGTCACCCCCATCATCATCATCATCAACCTCGATCCTCATCATCATCATTCATCACCCTCATCCTCACCATCATCATCATCTTCATCGACACCCTCATCCTCATCATCATCACCATCCTCATCATCATCATCATCATAATCCTCACCCTCATCCTCCTCCTTATCATCATTACCCTCATCCTCATCATCATCATCATGGTCATCATGGTCATCATCATCATCGTCGTCATCATCATCATCATCATCATCATGGTCATCGTCGTCATCATCATCGTCATCATCATCACCCTCATCCTCATCATCATCATCATAGTCATCATCCTCCTCATCATCACCATCATTGTTCACCATCATCTTCATCGTCACCGTCATCCTCATCATCGTCACCATCCTTGTCATCATCATCATCATCATCACCATCCTCATCATCATCATCATCATCATCCTCATCACTCTCATCATCCTCATCCTCATCGTCTTCATCGACAACCTCATCCTCAACATCATCAATATCCTCATCATCATCATCATCATCACCACCATAATCCTCATCCTCATCAACATCATCATCATCATCACCTTCATCCTCATCCTCATCATCATCATCATCATCACCCTCATCCTCATCCTCATCCTCATCATATTCATCATCCTCCTCATCATCACCATCATTGTTCACCATCATCTTCATCGTTCACCATCATCTTCATCGTCACCATCATAAATAATACTTTTTCTAATAATTATTTATATTTATTATTATATATTTGAATAATTAAATAAACATTATTATTGTTATTAATATTTTCTAGATATGTCCATGGGCTCACCCGTTACTAGCAACAACCACATTAAATTAATTAATGTGTCTGAATACGCCGATAGGCGTAAATTTAGGCACATACTTTTTATATTAATGTTTCTCTTTTAGGCACATACTATAGAGAGAAACATTAATATAAAAAGTATGTGCCTAAATTTACACCTATCGGTGTATTCAGACACATTAATTAATTTAATGTGGTTGTTGCTAGTTATGAAATAGATGAAAAACATGACTATGCTTAACTAAATTCACTTGTAAAAAATCTAAGAAAAGATTACAAATTCCAGTTTCCTTTTACTTTGAAATTAAGATTTGTTTGAGTTAACTAATTAGAAGATACTTCAAATAATTAGTGCTTATTCTTTAATTTAAAATTGTTTTTTATTATAAATAAATATATATTTTTGGTTAATCTTATTCATTATATATATTTTAAAACTAAGATTTGTTTGAGTTAACAAATTAGAAGATACTTCAGTGTATGTTGAAGAAGTAAAAATCGCCTGCAGCGCGTGCTAGGGTTCTGAGTGCCTGCGAGTGCCTGCGCGTTTTGGCCGTAGGATTTCATGGATTCCCCTCTGAACCCTGATCCTAAGGGCTTTGATGAATGTATCAATAGAATCGTAGCCTCCTCTGTGCCCTCACCAACCAGCATTCCTATCAACTCATGCTTTATTAAGAGATCTGAAGTTTCGAATGTCAATCTATCCTCTATTGCCTCAAAGAGGAAGGATGTTACCTTTTCAGAAAAAGGATTGATAGGTTTGTTCACAAGGCTTTGGCCCTCTCCCAAATTTGTCGAAGTTTGGCTCAATAAAAACTGGAGACCACTCATCCAAGGGGAAGTTCAACAAATATTCTGTGGTAAGGAATACTTTGTCTTCATATTTGAAAAAAAAAAGACCGAGATCTTATCTTAAAAAATGGGCCATATTTTATGGGGCCGGGAGGGATGTATCTTAACAAATGGGATATTTCCTTTGACCCTGAAAAAGACATACTGAAGACAGTGCCAATTTGGGTGAAGCTACCCCATCTCCCTTTACATTGCTAGAACAATGAGGATTTCCGTGCAATAGGGAACAACCTAGGGAAACATATAGACAAATCAGAGCCAAAATCCCCCATGTTCTCTTGCGCCAGGATTTGTGTGGAAGTCGACCTGGAGAAAGGGATTCCCAAAGCCATCAATCTGTCAATAGAGTGGAATCACATGTAGACCATGGATTATGAGCAAATATATTTTAAATGTAAGTACTGCCACAAATATGGGCATTTTGCCAAGTTTTTCCCAAAAAAACGAGAAAAATCCATCCCTAAGGAGAGCCCTAAAGAAGGATGGAATGTATCAAGTAAAAGAAAGGGAGCAAGAGAAGTTCCAACGCAATCACATATCACTTCAGCAAAGAATGCAATCGGAAACAAGTTCCAAGTGCTAGCTGATGAGGAAAAAGAAGAAGGGGAACACGTTGAGGGGGAAGAGACAAATTCCTTACATGAGGATGAAATCCCAAAGGAAGCATCTCCTCTTGTTTTGAATGAGTAGCTGGGTCAGAGCTCTCTGGAACAAACTCAGACAGAAGCAAGACTCGGATCCTTTGCAAACAATGAAGGTACTTGCACTCAGTCTAAGACAAGGGAAACATCAGAAGAAGTCTTAGAAAAATCCAATGAAGAACCAGAGCTACAATCAAAAAAGGGAAGGAGATCCAATAAAACACTCATAGAACAGGAAGCAACAAGGGAAATAGCAGCAGGGAAATAGTCCAACCTAAACTTTTTGGTAAGAAACCCTCAAGCCAATAAATATCTTCTTACCCCTGAAGAATAAAAAAAGGAAAAGGAGAGGGTGCAACACCAGCATAGAAAATAATGAAGCTGGTCTCTTGGAACTGTCAAGGACTAGGAGGGAATAAAAAAATAGAAGTTGTTAAAAGAATAAAATCAATGGAAACCAACTCCATCCTCCTCATCCAAGAGACTAAAAAGACTGTTGAAGACAATATTTCATCAATCAAAAAAATTTGGCCAAAAGGCGAAGGGAAAGTTGTTAGTGCGACAGGGGCTTCAGGAGGTATCCTCACTTGGTGGGACAAGGACAAATTTACAATGCGCACATCAATAGAAAATAAGAACTGGCTCTTTGTTGAGCTCGAAGATAAGGAAAACAAGGAAACTCTTTGGGTGGGGAACATTTATGGCCCTATCATCCAGGCACAGAAAGATTCATTCTGGAACTCCCTAGAAGATCAATGCTTAGGGAAAAAGCATCTTCCCTATATAATTGTGGGAGACTTCAATGTTACCATAATGTCCGAAGAGCTTAGGGGAGGCTACACAATCAGGGACCCTTTTGGTGAGAGGTTGGAGGACCTGATCTCCTTTTGGGGTATGACAGACATTAAGCCAAAAAACGGTAACTTTACATGGAATAACAAAAGGATAGGACCGAGAAACATTGCAGCTAGACTTGATAGGGTGTTGTTCAGCCCTCACCTCCTAAAGAACTTGGCTATTCGAGAATCTAAGCTTCTCTGCTTGACTGTCTCGGATCATAAACCCATTTTATTTTTTCTATATTCTATAGGGAATTTGGGACCTCTCCATTTTTGCTTTAACCATCTCTGGCAGGAGTTGGAAGGAGTCATGGACATCATCTATAATGCCGGGAGATGCTTTATTCTGGGATCCCTGGCATACATTTAGGAGCAAAATTTAAAACGAGTTAAAATTTCCCTCAAGCAATGGGTTTCAAAGCACTACCAGGAGCCCAAGATTAGAAAGCTAGAAATTGTCAAGCAGATGGAAACTTTGCAAGGAAGTATGGAGCAAAGAGAAGTAACGAAGGAATTATTAATCCAGCAAATAGAGCTGGAAAGTCTTTTGCAAACAACTCTCAGGAAGGAGGAGGAAGGCCTAAGGCTGTGATCAAGGAATATTTGGTTAATTAGAATAGATCAGTATACCAAATTCTTTCAAAATCAGTGCAAAGAAATGCAGCGCGGGAACACGATAAGGGAGCTCAAAAAGGATGACAAAACAGCTATCACAGATCAGGCCGAGATCATCAATGAGGTAAGGAGTTTTTTTGAAAATATTTATAATAATGAAGAGGAAGTCTGCCAAAGGGATATGGCTGAAATGGCCAAAGACATCCCCCCTCTCATTAAGCCTGAGGATTTAGAAGTCTTAGAAGCCCCCATCTCTGAAGAGGAGATTAAAAAGGCCATATGGTCCCTCCACTAGGACAAAGCCCCCAGGCCAAATGGCTTCTCAATCCGTTTCTACAGAATGTATTGGAATTTTATAAAAAAAGATATGGTCTGTCTTATTTCTTGGATGTACAAAGGAAGGATGGGAGGGGCAACCAACTCCACCTTTCTGGCCATAATCCCAAAAGATCCCAATCCTTCCGTTATAAAGCATTTCAGGCCTATCTCCCTCTGCAATGCTTCCTACAATATTTTCTCCAAAGTTCTATCAATCAGGCTGAAAATAATTATCCCTTCCATAATCTCTCTAAACCAGGGAGGCTTCATAGTTGGTCATCATATAAGTGATAGCATCCTCTTAGTTCAAGATGTAATTCACTCCAGTACGAAAAAGAGGGAGTCTGGTATAGCTATCAAACTTGATTTAGCCAACACCTTCGATAGACTAAGACATGAATACATCTTCCTGGTTTTGGAAAAGTTTGGATTCCATCCTAACCTTGTCAAAAAAATTCAATCCTGCATAAGCTCCCCTAGATAGCTCCCCTAATCAATGGAAGGGCCTTTGATTTCTTCAAAGCCAAAAGAGGGATCATGAAGGGATGCCTTGTATCCTCATTCCTTTATATTTTAGTGGCATATTCTCTGAGTAGAAGACTCAATAGATTGATAAAGGAAGGAAAGATCCCAAGACTCTCATTCAAAGCAAGGATACAGCCTATTAATCATGCGCTCTTTGATGACGATTCCATTTTGCTTGGGAGGGCATCCACTCAGATCGCTAGGAGTTTCCAGCAGTCTCTTAATTTATTCCTTCTCTCCTCAGGAGGCAAAGAGAATATGGATAAATGCCAAATTTACGGGTGGCACAGTAATGTCAACACCCTTAGAGACATTTCCCAAATCCTTAACATTAAAGTTAATCTCGACTGTGCACATTTCAACTACCTAGGGATACTAATCACTAGAAAATATTTCACGTCGGCCATGTGGAGACCAAACATACAAAAAATAAAAAACAAGATTCTTTTTTTGGGTTCACGTTGGCTCAATATTGCAGGGAAAGTCACTCTCATCCACTTAACTTTGTCTGCTACCCCATTTATATCAGCTCAATGATACTCGCCCCCATGATGACCACAAACGGTATAAGCATGGAAATAAGAAAGTTCCTCCGGCAAGGAGGTAAATTTCAAACTAAAAAAATTTACCTTGTAAAATGGGAAGTGGTTAAGGCCCCAAAACTTAATGGGGGATTGGGCATAAGAGATCCAGAGCATATGAATAAAGCGCTTGGAGCTAAACTGGTCTGGAGAATGGTTTCAGGAACTAGCGACTGGTGGAAAGAGGTTATTAGAAAAAATATATAAGGAAGCCACGCTCCACAATTCTCAGTCATCCTTGGGATGGGCAAGGAACTTCAATCTGACAGCTCTATAAATATTCTTTGAAGTTAATACAAACCGACTACTATTGGATTCTAGGTAATGGTAAGAAGATCAAGGTTTGGGGCAACAGAGTTCTTGGTAATCCACCTCTATCTTCTCTTCTCCACATGGAGGACCTTTCCAAATGGGCCATCGACAATGGATTAGTGACTATTTACGACCTTTCCACCTGGGATCGAAAAGGAAAATGAAATGGATGGAAGTTGATGCATCCTCCTGATCATTTAAGATATGATGTTGATCTCCTGCTTCCCCTACTCCATAGAATGGCTCCCATAAGAAAAAGTTCAAGAGATTCCCTTGGGTGGGGCAGCAATGGCAATAATATTGTCAAAGAAGGATACAAACTGCTGCAAACAAATATAGTCATAGCTTTAGCAAATCTCTGGAAAAATGTTTGGAATCTAGATTGCATTCCAAAAGTCAATTGTTTTATATGGTTGTTAATGCATAACAAACTTCTAACTGCAGATAATCTCATCAAAAGAGGTATAGAATACCCCTCTCGATACTCCCTTTGTAATTCAAATACAGAAACACCCGCACACCTCTTTCTCCAATGCAAAGTCGCTCTACAAGTCTGGAGGACCATCTTGCATCCATTTTTGTTCTTTTCAAACCCCTAGGCTCCCTTGGATAGCTTCTAACAGACTGGAGCAGACAATATCCTGGAACTCCCAGGAAAAATCCCATCTTAAAGAGGTTGTGGAATGCCATTCCTAAAATGATATGAATATATGTTGGCAGATCTGGTTGGCAAGGAATAGATCAATCTTCAAAGGAGAGAATGTTGTCATAAGCCGGATAGTTGCAAAGATAATTGGAATGATGATAGAAAAATTAGCAGTAAGAGGATTGGGATTCCTAGATGAAGAGGACATGCCATCCCAAGTGTCCAAAAGGTGCAACATTTTCTTTCATAGGAGTTCCCTTCAGGCCAAAAACTATCATTCCAAGAAGCCCTGGGAGATAAAGAAAAACTATGAGGACCTTTTACGATGGATCAAAGAGCAGAACTCCTTCTCTTTATTCTTTGACGGAGCCTCAAAAGGAAATCCAGGGGAAGTTGGTGCTAGGGGGCTTATTATGAATCCAAGAGGACAAACAATAAAATATTTTGCTTGGGGTATGGGGAGCAAGACTAATAATGAGGCCGAGTGGCTGGATCTCTTCCAAGGATTCGAGATGATAGATACAAGAATCATCACAAGGCTGCTGATCTTTGGGGATTCTCGCCAAGTGATTCTCAAAATGAAAATAGGTTATACTTCGGGATCCATAAAATGCAGAAGGTTGCACATTAAGATTTCTCAGCTTCATCCTTCATCTCCCTGAGAGCATGGACTACTATGGTATTCTAAGAGCAAACATAGCCACTCTTCCTCAAGGAACCATATTATTAAATGACAATGTGGCAAGTTTTAAACATATCCCCTAAGATTCATTCTGGGCTTCCTCACAATACACAAGGACATGGCATGGGATACCCTTCGAATTATATGCATAATGGTTATGATTTTCTGCCATCTATTGACAGGCCATATAGATCTCTGTCTCTACAAATTATATGCAAAAAGTTCAGGATTTTCTGCGACCTCTTGGCAAGGCGATGTAGATCCTTGTGGGACAAGTGGTCTCTTTCATCCTTCATTAACTATATGCTCCCTCTTCTTCATGCCAGATTGGCTCACAGGACACACTCCGACATGTATAATGATTCTTACTCCTCCCCATGTATAATGGTGATGAAAAGGGATATTTTTCTCTGGCGTCGGCACAACTGTTTAATATGGTCTAACCAGGACTGGGAGAGCTTCCCCGGAGAGAAAAAGAAGGAGCAGCCTACCATGCAGGAGCCCGAAGTCGATCTGCATTTAAATTTATCTTATGCAGATGCTCATACTCCTGAATATCGGGTCTCGCCCGGGTGTTCAGAGCCCTTCCCTTTAGACTGTGGAGAGATCGGGCTTTTGTTTCTCATGCGTCTAGGTAACTTCGATGTTAATCCACGCTATTGTTTCGACGTCCATAATAGTTCGGTCATCAATGCTGATTGGGTCTTGGCTGGTCTGGAATTATAATGGAAATCAATCAGCAGCGTCAAGAAAGCCAGAGACTCTGCATAATTGGGACTGGTAAGGAGAAAGGAAGTATGGACCCGTCTGAGAGGATTGTTAAAGGAGGTTGTCCGCACGAAGATATTGACATAGACTATCTGGATAGTGACACAACTAGATAATACAGACTACAGAAAGATATAGAAAGAGCCTTTAGAGATAAGGGCTTCTTCCATGAATTCGTCAACAGAAAGATAACCTTCTGGCCCAATGGCCTTATTCGACAGGATGCTAGCACCAGTATTATAGGAAGAAGTATATGCGTTAACCTGCAAATCGCCCTCTACCCGCCAGCGGAGGAGGAATTCCTCAAAATGCGATTTCAAGGGTTTAATTGACGATTTTAACTATTGGGGTTGTTTTAAAATGCAGCATTTAATATGTAATAAAANCTCCCCGCCAGCGGAGGAGGAATTCCTCAAAATGCGATTTCAAGGGTTTAATTGACGATTTTAACTATTGGGGTTGTTTTAAAATGCAGCATTTAATATGTAATAAAAAATTCTGATTGAAAAATTACATAATAAACCAAAACTGCAATTCTGTAATTTAAACCGGATTCAATCCATCCGCCCGAAAAACTGGGCGTTTTGGTTGTTTTTTATCCCACGTGATATGTGAGAAATAGATATATCTCAAAAAGAAGAGCTTTTCGTTCTTGTGTCCCGAATTTACGTTGTCCATCCCGTCGTTTACATAGGAAACACAATGAAAAATAATGGAATTGCAGTAATGAGACAACAACCGGTGATCCCTTTATGTTGACCCTAAAACAAAAGGTCATTTGTAGAAACGAGCTAATAAATACGCAATTCTGCAGAACCACCTTCGAGGAAACCAACAGAAGTGAGACCTGTAGCCCAACAGAGGAGACTCTTGGCCCAAGGAGACCTGCAGCACCACAAGGAGTGCCGGATTTAACCCTCTTAGCAGCCAGCCTCCCTCGTATTTTTGACTTACCTATGTTTTCCGCCGTGTTCCTCCTGTTTTTCAAACCGATCAACATCGAAAACATTGATTCCCCAGCATTTGACTCATGCACAAGTCGAGGGTTCCAAATCGTTTATAGAGCTCGCTCGACTTTATTCAATAGCTTTCTCGAGTACAACATAGTAATTCTTTGACAACATTGCTCTAAAGAGATACTTGCAATTTTGAATAACAAAGTACCGTGAACTTCAGATACAAACTTGTTCTCCCTACATTTCAAACAAACAATGTTTTATGAAAATTTCTAAAACTTATTGAACAACAAACCATTCATAGAAAATAGATTATAAACGAAAATGTAAATAGACAAGCAGAAAAGTGGAAGTTGAGTGTGAAAACCCTTCACATATTGTTCAAAAAGATTTCCAAATGAGAGGCTTTGAAAATAAAATCGAAGCTTATATGATATTTTTCCCTTCGAATTCAAACGAGCCACTTCGATTAAAATCCTTCCATAAATAAAAACATTCTCAGACACGATTCTAACAATCAACAGTTCGAAACATTCTCACACGTGATTCTAACAATCAACAGTTCGAAATTTTGTAAAACAATAACTGGCCTAAGCCCAAAGAGATAACTTGCAGCTTTGAAAAACAAAGTACCATGAACTTCATACAAAGTTGTTCTCCATGCATTTTTTACACTGAATAAATAACATTTCAAACAAATAATGTTTTATAAAATCTTTTAAAACTTATTGAACACCAAACCGTCAATAGAAAATAGATTATAAACGAAAATGTAAATAGACAAGCAGAAAAATGGAAGTTGAGTGTGAAAACCCTTCCCATATTGTTCGAAAAGATTTTCAAAGGAGAGTCTTTGAAAATAGAATCAAAGTTTATATAATATTTTTCACTTCGAATTCAAACTAGCCATTTCCATTAAAATCCTTCCATAAATAAAAACGTTCTCACACATGATTCTAACAATCAAAAATTTTGTAAAACAATAACTGACCAAAGCCCAAGATCTTAAATTCGGTATTACACCATTAGATATTTGATGAACTATCAGAATTGGAATCCAAATTTCCGGTACTTTGGTGCTTGCTTGTGGCATCGACTTTCTCTTTGTTCCCTTTCTCTTCAAGTTGGTCTTTTTCTTTGTTAAGTTTCTCTTCAAGTTTGTGAAAGAATTTGTTAAGTTCCTCTTCAAGGTTGTCCGAAAGAATCTGTCGGTCCCTGCACTCAATGCTACAGAATGCAATGTTACCCCTGCAAAGAAAGCATTAATAAGACTCATGCACGAACAAAACATTATCTCATGACTAATTTCAAAATTTAAAATCTTTAGAAAGGAGTATTACTTGTACATATAGATATCATTGTTAAGCATTAGCTTGCATTTGCAGAGAGAACAAGTTTGCAGGAAGTGGCTAGGATCCAAACTCTCTTGTGTAACCACTGCTGCACTTTGCCCTTGTTGAACTTTTTCTAAAGCAATTCCTTTAATGGAAGGGATACCCACTACTGCACCTGGCTCTTCTTGAACTTCTTCTAAAGCAATTCCCTTAATGGAAGGGATATTCTCAGATAGTCTCTGCTTCATTGTTGGATGTTCAGTTGACCCAAGAGATGGCATGCTTGTAGTTCTTTTCATTGTTAACACAATAGGTTTTCGAAACAAAAACAAAAACCACTTAAGTATATCTTCACACAGAAAAGTTCCCTTCACTCTGAATCTGGGATATATGTGAAATACCATCCAACTCTGCACACTATACCTTCTACAGAAGTGTCCTCTTCAATTAGAAGCTACTGCAATATGTAGAATTACCACCCAAGTCCACACATTATACCTTCTACATAAGTGTGTCCTCTTCAATGAGAAGCTACTGCAATAACAAGCAAACCAAAATTTAAAAACTTCTACACTACTCCGTAGCCTAAATAATTTTATGAAAACTTTGCTATGCTTTAAACAAAATGATAAAACAAGTTCAGATATTACCAAATCTAAAGCTTTTACACCTCTCCATAGCCCTGGAGGATTATGAAGTTTTGCCTGCATAATCCTGTGATGAAGTTTTCTAGGGTTTAGGGTTTAGAGAACTCTTGTACTTTCGAGAATCTCTTACACCTATTTATCTCTTAATGTTATTATGTAACTCTTAACTCAGAACGATTTAATAGATGTCTCACGTAAAATAGTCATGAACCAAGACGCAAAATTCAGTTGGATTTTTTTTCCGTTTTGAAAAGTGTCTTTATTTTTATAATGTAGTGGTTTTATGAGCGTGAATAGTAACATTGTTTAAACATGTTTATGCAATAAATAAAATAGTATTTTTTACAATAAATAATGTGAATGGTAAATGGTAAATGAGTAGGTATTAATGTTACATTTAAGTAATTTAATGTGAATGGTAAATGGTGAATGAGTAGGTATTAATGTTACATTTAAGTAGTTTATTTATTTGATTAGTAGTGTAAAAAAATTATTTTAAATAAAAAAAAATATTTTTTAGGTACTATTTTTTGGTAGAACTTTTAAAAAATCTTTGCTACAATTATTCTGAAATTTGGATGCCCAAATGGTTTTTGACCTGTTAAATTAGTTTTTATCATCAAAATCATCATTAAGACATTAAATTCAAATTTTGTAAATTAAAAACCCTAGATTTAGAGGAAAACCCTCTTTCCAAGGGTAGAATATTTAACAGCCACTACTTAGCCATAAAGTCATAAATGTTGTGCAAAGTGCATAAAAATATTTAGATCTAGGGATTTCCATTCCCACAACAACTGCATTTTGTGGATCTTGTTTTTATGAATAGGATTTTACATGTGTGTAATTAATGGTTGGCTATTTCTAATTGATATCATGTACGCTATTATGAATAGGATTTTAAATGCGTGCTGGCATTTATTACTATTTTGTTGGGTGCTTAGAGTTATGGAAGTTCACTATGAAATGGGTTTTACATGTGTGTAATTAATGGTTGGCTATTTCTAATTGATATCATGTACAGGTTATTATGAATAGGATTTTAAATGTGTGGTGGCATTTATTACTATTTTGTTGGGTGCTTAGAGTTATGGATATTCACTATGAAATGGTTAGTGGGTGAGCTTTAGCGGTTATAAGATTTTAAAATATGTTTTATTAATTTAAATTGAATTTAAAAATTTATTCTATAAAAAGTAGTAAAAAGTATCTACAAATTTACAATTAAGATATATCGCAATAGACCTATACTATAACTTTGATAACAATATTAAGAAATAAAATTTTGACCACTAATATACATGAGTGTAACACATTCAATAGATATTCCTTTGAATCAAATAAAGTGCTAAACCAAAAATTAAATTTTGTTATTATTGTTATTCTAAAAAGATGTTAAAAAGTAACATAATTATGCAATGTGGAAACTTCCATCATGATATAAAATAAAGGTACACTTATTACATACACAATATAATAAAATTCACTATTAAGAGTTTATATTTAACCTTTAATATGTGTTCAGAAAGCAAAGATATATTTGTTTTTATTGGCATAGTTATTTTTAAATAAAAAATATTAATTTTTTTAATTGTTAATTAATGTTTTTTTTAAACAAAAAAGAATAATTTTTTTTTCATTTTTCTTAATTTCCTATTTCAACTTTTACTTGTGCCATTAGATTGTAAAACTTAAAACTTTTTATATATCTTAAAAAACTTCATTTATCATGAGAAAGAAGTTAAATCTTAATGTTGCTACTATTTTTGTTTAACCTAAAACTATAACCACCATTCTCCTTAAAAGGTGAAGAACAACATAAATTTGAGTTTAAAAAGGTGAGTTTAAACTTAGCTTGCTTTTAAGTAATTAGGAGAAGCATGAAGGGATCTCACCTTGTCTGCTCCAAGTTTAGGAGTCTAACCTTAACTACTTAAAAAACTCTCAACCACCAACCAACTAAACTACCCCTAATTAATATATATATATAATTTTTTTAATAAATTGTAATTTGAATTACAATATTAAAACCAACATTAAAAAGGAAAAAAAAAACTTTAAAATACTATAAACTTCAAAATATAAAGTTGTTCTCTCTCCATAAATAACATTTCAAAACAATTATCTTTCATGAAATTTTTTAGAAGTTATTAAAAAGCAAAGGGTTCATATCAAATAGATTATAAACTAAAATATAAATACATGTAAGAAAATTATACAGAGGAGAGTCTTTGAAATGAGAATCCATTTTTTTATGTCACTTTTCACTTCGATTAAAATGCTTCCATAAACCAAAAACATTTTCACATCGAAACTTTGTAAAACAGTAGGTTATCCAAGCCCAGGATCATAAATTCAGTATTACGCTGAGAACCTTACCCCAATAACAAGCACAACAACATTTCAGACTTTACACCACTATGTTGCCTAAATAACTTTATGAAGATCAACTCTTGCACTTTCGAGAGTCTTCTGTACAGATCAACTCAGTCTATGCTGTCAAAAAGTGTGTATTTATTTATTTATTATATAGTGGGTGTGTCAAAAAGTGTGTATTTATTTATTTAATATAGTGGGTTTATCATTGTAAACAATAACATTGTTAAGGCATGTTTTGCAATAAATGACATTGGGTTCATGCTGGTGTGTGATATGGTGTGGGAATAAGGAGTATGGTGAATGACTCGGTATTAATGTTACATTGTAATATTAAAAAACTGGAATTATAATTTTTATAAATTATTATTATAAGTATAATGTTTATATTTTAAATAAATTGTTATTAAAATTATTATAAGTTGTGGTTAGGTTAAAATAAAATTTGTATTAATGTTACATTGTAATATTAAAAAACTGGAATTATAATTTTTATAAATTATTATTAAAAGTATAATGTTTATATTTTAAATAAATTGTCATTAAAATTATTATAAATTGTGGTTAGTTTAAAATAAAAAATATATAATTTATTAATGTATTATAATTTTACATAATGTTATATAATTTTTGTCAAATAAAGTTACTTTATTTTGTTAAGGTGTGGGTCCCTTAAGAAAGGTCATCTTAGTTCAATCCTCTTATAAGTGAGAGTTAGTTGGGAGGAGACACCTAAAAATTCCAGCCATCATAAGGGTTGGTGTGACCCAATTTAGATGCAATCTTCGGTGACTTTGAGGGTTTAGATGCCCTGGGTTGTGGTTGTCTTAACCAATGGTGGAAATGCAGTGGCCCCATAATGATGAGACTTGATGTATAGAAATTTTACAAAAATTTAAATTAAGTATAATATAGGAGATGGTAGAATAGAAATAAGAAGAAGAGGGAAAAATTAATGATATGGTTGTGATTGTTAATAATTAATTTTTTGTATTTAAAAAGGTCACTTTAATAATTGAAAGTTACTAGAAAGTTTGCAAATCATTAAGCAAGAGCATCATGTCACTTACAAGAATTTAACTTGGGTAGGGAGGGTTACAATTATTCCTCCCACCCACCCAAACTACATCAAATGGACATCCCACTTATTTATGTTGTAAAAGTGGAATGGTAGAAGGATAAATAAGTAGCACAACCACAAGGTCGGTGAACATCCATAGACATATCCAACAACTTATTTTAATAGAGATGGTTGGCTATTAAACAAAGGATTATTTTAATGGAGATGGTTGGCTATTAAACAAAGGATAAACATTAAACTAATTACCACATAACTATAGTTATCCATTTCTATCAAGCCCCTAGAGGGATCAAATATCTCCAAGTGCAAACCTCTTCTTAAGTATTGCACTCAAGGAGCTATCAGGCTTGATGTGTCCTATATATAGCCATTGATTTGATTTAAACCAAAAGACACATCTTTTTAGTTAAGGTCCACCTTTAATATTTTTATTATTAATATTTAATATTATTTATGGCCGACATATAATATTTTTTATTATTTTTTTATTTTGTTAGGAACTAACATTACAACATCTTCCCCATACATGGTTTTAAAACCATGTGTAAGGCCCTCCTAAAACCATGGGTTGTTTAGGAGTTCTTGCACATGGTCTTAAAACCATTTGCAAGGCCCTCCTAAACCATGTACAATAAAACCATGGGTTGTTTAGGAGACCTTGCACATGGTTTTAAAACCATGTGCAAGGTCAACATCTTTTTGGGGATAATTCAATTTTTTATTTTTATTATTTTGTTAGGTAGGAACATTAAAACATCTCCTCCATATTCTGTTGTTTTAATATAAATATAAAACAAATACCATTTAATTTTTAAAAAAACAAAAAGCTAATTTGAAAAAAACAAAAAACAAAAAATGATATCCGCTTAACTTAATTTAAGCTTTTTTAAATCTCAATCAAGGTGCATTTAAGCATAACAAGATACGATGACCATGAAATGGATCTCGTCCATACATTTGTTACACTCGATTTGATCTTGTTGATCCGCTTAAAGAAGTCCAAAATCTAAGAGAACGTCTAAACGCATATCTAGGTAACAGCAAGAAACTATTTCACCATCTAAACGCCAGTCCTTTTATTATTATACCATACAACAAAATGAATGGATACAACCTGTAGCACACCCATTACACTTCCTCTTCACTCTCTTAGAGTCTCTCTCACACAATCACAGAGATTGTTTTTCACAATATTATAATACAATACATAACCGTATTACAATGCTTTCCTTTTATAAAGGGAATATCATGGGAAAATACCATGGTCTTTCCAAAACCATGGGCCCATAAATCACCTATTGTTGACCAAGTCATGGATATGAAATTACAACATTTTGCAATGCATTTTTCCTAAATTTTTGCTATGGGGGCGCTTCCCCACACCCCCACGAGGGAGGGGGGGCTCCCAAATTAGTCGCCACCTCCCTAGACCACCCATGACAACTTTAATGTGGGGTAAGCACCCTACACCCCTCGTCATGGTACTGCTATCTGAACATGGATGAAACAAGAACTTTAGAATCATGAATATTAGGACCCACAACCAACATATCTCACTTAGAGACTGATCACAACAAATCATCATTATTGCACTTGCTAGACTATTATCTGAACCTTGGACCTAGAAAATTTCTCGTCTTCACCTTCATTCTTGAAGGCCAAATGAAATCGAGCAGGAGATCGGTTTCTCTCTGGTTAATACCTTTGTCAACATGTCTACAAGATTCTTACTAGCGTGTATCATTTCTAACTTCAACATTTCATCTTCCAGAACAGATCATATGAAATGGTACTTGAGATTTATATGTTTAGTATTTGAATGGAAGGTTGATTTCTTTGCAATATGAATGGGATTCTGGTTTTTATTGTACAATATTCTATTCTCATGATTCTTACCCAACTCCTCCATGAACCTCTTCAACCAAATCATCTCTTTACTAGCTTCTGTAGCAACAACATACTTTTTTTCCGTTGTTGAAAGTGTAACAACCTTTTGTAGTTTTGAAATGCAACTTACTGTTGTTACACCTACAGTAAGAACATACCCTTTGGTGCTTGTCATGTTTTATATATCACCTACCATATCTACATCAACATATCCTTGTAGAATAGTGTCTGAACCTCCAAAACATAATGCATGAGAAGTGGTACCTCTCAAATACTTGAGAAGCCACTGTAATACCCTCCAATGCTCTTTACCTAGATTGTTCATATACCTACTCATAACTCCCACTACATGTGCAATATTTGGTCTTATGCACACCATGGAATACATTGAGCTACCAACCCTTGATGAATAGGGAATCTTGGGCATGCATTCTTTCTCATCCTATGTCTTGGGACACATTTCCTTAGTTTGAAATGGCTATCCAAAGGTGAACTAACCGGTTTTTAATTCTTCATTCTAAACCTCTACAACACCTTTTCTATGTACTCACCCTTAGACAATGTTAATCTGTGACTTTTCATGTCTTTTGTTATTCTCATACCAAGGATTTTCTTTGCAACACCTAAATCCTTCAGCGCAAATGATTTAGGTAGTTTTCTTTTGAGCACATTTATATCCTACATGTTAGAACTTGCAAGAAGCATGAAATCCACATACAATAACAAGATAATATATCTTCCATTATCTAGCATCTTGAAAAAAGAAACAGTGGTCAAAATGACATCTACTATACCCCTGTTCTGTCATAAACTTATCAAATTTCAAATACCACTATCATGGAGCTTGTTTTAGTCCATATAAGCTCTTCTTCAATGTGCAAACCAAATTCTCCTTCCCTTTGACCTCATAACCCTTTGGTTGCTCCATATAATTCCCTTCCTCCAAATCCCTGTGGAGAAATATTGTTTTTACATCTAACTGTTCAATATGCAAATCTTCTACCACCACTAGACTTAAAATAGTCATAATTGAAGTCATTTTAAGAACATAAGAAAATATTTCATCAAATTCTATACCTTTCTTTTGTGCAAACCCCTTTTACAACAAGTATTCCTTATACTAATTCTTGCCTCCTTCCTTCAACCTATAAACCCATTTATTCTGCAATTATATTTTACCTGCAAGAAACGTAACCAAATCTCAAGTCTAGTTTCTTTCCAACGATTCCATCTCCTTATTCATGCCTTGATCCCCCTTCTTTTTAGTTTCCACCTGCATTGCTTCTTCATAACATTATGGTTCACGAGAATCAATCATTAATAAATAATATAGTGAAGGATATAATCATTCAGGGATTCTACTTAATTGTAATGTCCCTTTTTCAAATTTTATTACAATGACCAATTTTTCACTTTTTTCCCCTATTTCGACCTTTGACTAGTTTTGATGTCTAGGTCTCCAAATTGGACCAAATGCTCCCAAATATTCTTAGAGTATGTAGGAATGATATTAATAATTGAATATTATGTTCAAGGATTATTTATGACCCTCCAATTACTTCTGCAAACATTTTTTATATTCTAATCAAAGTAGGAGTCTTTACTAGCAAATTGGGGTTCCAATTCCCCCGGGGTAAATGATGGAAATGGCTTCTCAAATGATCCCAACCCCACTCGAATTCATGAAAATATGCAGAGGATGTGTAAGGGGAATTTTCAAGGTCTCATATGCATCATGTTTATTTTATATAGGCTATTATGACCCTCTCCCAAACAGCTACAAAATCACTATTTCGACCCTTGGGGAAAAAGCACCAAATCTTCTCCAAATGCAATTAAACTGAGTAAAATGGATTCAAATGCTTAATAAATGAAAACTAAACTTGTAATACACATTAATTACAGTCCATTAATCATTAATATATCAAATATAAATTCTTCTATTCAAAATAATCAGCATTACCATGGCATACATCAATATAGTGGGGAAATGGTCATTGTTTGCTCATTAAAAGTCATTTTGACATACAACTCTTGGGTATTTCGACCTGATAATTTTTGAGAATGAATAACAGAGCATATTGAACTTATTGCAAACATTTTTAAATCCATGGGACTAAAAACTATCTTAGGGTCCCATTTCTTGTATTGCACTCCAACAATTAAGAGTGCTCTCCAACCCATATCATTAGGAAAGAGAATTCCAGGATCCCATTTTCTTTTATGCATTCTTCCAAATATCATGATTACATAATCTATATCATCAAATTACATAACAACATAACAAAAATGTTTATCAAGGAGGTGCCTCATCAAAAAATCATGAAAGTTCGTATAACTCCAAGTAAGTAGACCACCATTTGCCAAGTGTGTACAAGCGTCAAGTGACCAATCAAATCTACTCCAATGACATAGGTGAGGATCCCATGTCCCATAATTATTCTCCAAAAGGATGTGATATGCATCAAAATATTCAGCCATTATTATTTCATCCAATAATTGAATGAAGAATATCCACTAAAATATGAACCAATTAATGGGAAAAAAACACAAGGAGTCTTCAAATGACTCAAAGAAGTTTCACCCATACATCCATGAATGAGAGAATCATAAAGATATAACAAAGTATGTAGATGGAAAAAAAATGTTCTCCAATCATAAATATATTCACCCCAGTGTTGGATGAAGTTCCTCGAACATCAAATGAACCAAGTGTTGATACCACCCTAATGTTCCTTTTTCAAATTTTATTACAATGACCAATTTTTCATTTTTTTCCCTATTTCGACCTTTGACTAGTTTTGATGTCTAGGTCTCCAAATTGGCCCAAATGCTCCCAAATATTCTCATAGGGTGGATGAATGATATTAATACTTTAATATTATGTTAATGGATGATTTATGACCCTCCAATTACTTCTGCAAACTTGTTTTATATTATGATCAAAGTAGGAGTCTTTACTAGCAAATTGGGGTTCCAATTCCCCCCGGGTAAATGCTGGAAATGGATTCTAAAATGATCCCAAACCTACTCTAATTTATGAAAAGAGGAATAGGATGTGCAAGGTACATTTTTAAGTTCTCATATTCATCATGGTTCAATTTATACAGGCTGTTATGACCCTCTCCCAAACAACTACAAAATCACTATTTCGACCCTTGGGAAAAAAGCACCAAATCTTCTTCAAATGCAATTAAACTGAGTAAAATGGCTTCAAATGCTGAAGAACTAGACATGAAACTCGTAATACACATTAATGACAGTAAATTCATCATAAATATATCAGAGAGACATCCTTCCATTCGAAATAATCATCATTACCATGGCATACATCAATATAGTGGGGAAATGGTCATTGTTTGCTCATTAAAAGTCATTTTGACATACAAATCTTGGGTATTTTGACCTGATACTTTTTGAGAATGAATAAAATATCATATTTAACTTATTACAATCATAAATAGATGAATATAATCTCTCCCAAAGAGTACAATAGCTCACCCAAAGTGCAATCCCTCCATGAGCAAGAATATGCAATAAACACTGGAAATGGTTGAGAGAAAGTGTTGCAATAGAAGAAACCAATAAATACCATGTAGATTACACCTACAAATAAAAATCCATTAAATCTCCATAAAATACCCGAGTGGCCTCTCCAAACACCAACTTGGATGGGAATCTTTCACCCTTGAAATTGGCTAAGGCAAGAAAACTAGTCATCCACTAGCTCTCACAATTCACAAATGACAATTTCTCAAATGAACAAAAGCCCTTATCTTGGTTGATTCATGTATTTTATAAACATCCTTAGCCTTCTAAGGTTACCAATCCATACACAAAATCAATCCAATTCAAATTTGGGTGTTTGCTCATGATTTGTCATGTGTCCTCCCTTTTCCTAGCCTTCCATATTCCCCCAATTTGAGTAGGATCCCATTGAGCTTCCCCAACTCACATGAGCACCCTCTTGGATTCTCTATTTCCACCTGACTTGTCAGATATTTCATATTTCAACATTCAAATCTTATATAAAATCTAGCTTGTGTGGTATATCTTCTTACACTTGCAGGAGTTCGAGGTACTTCCTGTTGTTCTTTATTTTTTGTTACCTTTGGAACTTTATTTTATTTGATTTCACCAAGAACAATGTACTCTATGTTTTTTGTTTCCTCTTTCTTTCCCTGCAACTGATCTTTGTACATAAACTTTTTATTGAATACTACATCTCTACACCTAATTATTTAGTGATTTTCATAATCCCATTAAGAAATAACCAAAATCATCAACCTCGTATCCAATAAAGGTGCATTTCTTGGATTTAGCCTCAAGCTTTGTGCTATTCTTTTTATCAGTATGGAAAAATGTTTCACAACCAAAAGTTCTAACAAATAAGTAGCTTACCTTTTTACATGTCCATGCCTCCTATGGAATTACACCTTCCAAAGCACTTGAAGGACCTTTGTTTATTAAGGACCTTTGGGATTAGATATTCATAAATCTTATTACGAGACATTTTCGGTGATAAGTGGCATGTTTTCTAACTCCATGTGGTTGAGGAGATATGAATGTTTCTTTATGTTTAGTCAAAGTGTCAAGTCAACCTTACCAAAGAAGTAAGGTCAACCATATTTTGTTTAAATCATACAAGTGTATAAATAAATGGAGTGCACACTCATTTTTGGTGGATATCAAGAGATATGAAGGACTAAAATGGGAGTTCAAACCTAGTAACATATAAGAGGGGAAAACCAATAAATGAGAACAAGATGAAGTGCATAGGAGATGTGTATAGAACAACAGAGGTGTAATATTTTGCGGGATAGTCAAAAAACACATGTAGCCTACTCTTTTGGAAGTTTATCATAGAATTAGAAAATAAATTTGAGGACCGTTGAAAGGCTTCTGGAGAACATTATTTAATGTAGTCTTGGGTGTTCTAATTAAGATAGTTTGGGATAGACATTAAAGGATGAGTTAAGACATATTTGGGGAAGAATTTAAGGGATGAGTTAAAATAGATTTAGGAAAAACATTAAGGGTGTTGCAACTATTGGTCAAATAGACTTGTAACCACATTTTTCAAATCCAAAGTTAGAGATATCCTAACATATTTTGAAGTGCTTCTTGTTCACACATTTGGAGTGCATTAATATTAGTCAAGGATTGTTATGAACGATAGTTTGAGGTATGAATATTTGGAGAAGAATGAATGACATAAAATTTTCTTGGATAGATATTGGAAGAAGCTTTCAAAAGTAATTATTGGAAATATTTGAATTGATTATGGAATATATTTGAAGTGAAATTCTTCTTCTATGATATTGGTGTCTTCTTTAAGTTGGTGCTCATAAATTAGGGGGTTGGTTCTTCCTTCCACTTGGTGCTGGTAAAATAGGGGGTCGGTTCCTCCTTCCAATTGGTGTTGGTAAACCATGGGGTTGGTGCCTACTTAAGTTGATGATTGCAAAAAGGAGATTGGTCTCTCGTCCAAATATTGTAACAATTCATGTTTTATCTATAAAAGTTTCATACAAAAATATCATGTACAATGTGTTGATGATGATGTCTGTTGATAATTGATGAATCTTGATGATGCGATAAAGTTGTTAAAGTAAAAATTGGTGGAATTGTGTGATATTATTTCACCTTCCTGTTCCAACAATTGGTATTAGAGCATGTTTCCTTCAGAAAGTCTAACCACTAGAAGGAATATCCCATATAGTACTCATGGATTGTCAATGTGTAGACCCTAAAAAACACTCGTGTTCAATGGAATAGAAAATGTACCATGTATCATAATAATGGAGGACTATCTACAAACTATCGATCTTGGCATTTGGAACTTGGTTTTTTTAGGTTACATTGCTCCAAGAGACCACCAAAATTTGCATCCAATAAGGAGTTCAATAAGAACAATTCAATGGAAATGGATGCCATCCTGGATGGATTACCTAATCCTATGAAAGAAAAAATAGGAAAATGTGTAATAGCTAAAGAGCATGGGACAAATTACTGAATCTCTACACAAATGAGAAATTTGTTGAAACAAATGAAGAACTAGTTGAAAAAGAAGCCAATCACAAAGAATTATATTTGTTGTTGGATATAAAATATCCCAAATGAAAAATTAAGACAAAGCCTCTGAAGAATCAGAAGACAAGGTATAAGAAGCTGATCTTGAAAGACAACTAGATTGTGCCTTAGGTGAAGTCAAGAAGCTCAAAAAGAAGAGTGCTTTGCTAGAAGAGCTACTAGAAGAATAAAAAATGAAAAATCTTAGATACCATGAAGAAGTTGAGAAGACTATTGTTGGTATAATAAATCAAATAGTAGAGTTAAAGAAAATTGAAGAATTCCTAACAAGTCAACTCCCAGAGAAATAAATGGTAGTAGTATCAACAATGGAAGAGAAGTAAAGAGTTCTTATCAATCTTTCAAAAAATATTTCAACTGTTATAGATGAGAATCACTTGAAAATAGGAATATTAGAGGAACACATTTGCATTAATTTTTTGAAAGCAGATATGGAAAAGAAACACCAGAATCGGTGCATTGCTTAAAGAAAATATCAGATATAGGTTGTTATCCAAGAATTAAAAATACAATAATTGGGGAAACATTAAATAATTGGTGATATTACAAAAGGAGGCATTGGATTTGTATAGAATTGCAAGGATAGTAAAATATTTATATGAATGTTCTAAAGTTTAATGGGATATAGAGAAGGAATCCTTGCAATATTGAAAGTTTAATGCTAATAATAAATACAAAGAATTTTATGAGGAAAATCATCTCTTACTTTATCACTTGAAGGAATATAGCATTGAAGAAGCAAAAAATCTCATCACTTAGAAAAACGTTGAGTTACAAGAGAAGGATGCAAAGTTTGGAAGAATTGAGGAAGAAATTAGTTCTTTAAAAGAAGAATTAGAAAAGTTTTCCTCTATTATTATCACAACTATGAAATTCAAGAAGAGCACTGAAATACTAGATAAGTTCTTAAGCTCTCAAAGATTATAATCTGATAAATCTAGTCTTTAGTTTGATAACAATTAGAACTCTCTTGAAGAAAGCTTCACTTAAATTGAGTAAAAGTCTAAGAATCATGTAGATATTCTTAGAAGATACCAAAGAAAATACAACCTCAATGGAGGAATTCATCATCAACGAGAGTCAAAGAAGAATGAATATAGAATATTTGCACATTCAAGAAGACTTATTACAACATGTATGGATATCTCTTTTATTGTAATTATTTCTCTTGCAACAATTTTGGACACAAAGCTATAGATTGCAAAGTTTATGAAAGAAATGGTCAATTGAGAAATAGAGGCATCTATATGTCTTCCTACAATTGTAACAAGTATTGTCACATAGAAAAGTTATGTAGAATCTTGGTTAAATCTCCTAGGAAAGAATATTCTTTGATAAAAAATGAGAATAATTTGACTAAAGTATGAGAGAAAAAAAATAGAAAAGAAAAATGAGGAAGACAGAAAATACTATCATTGCATAAGAAAAGAAGGATAAATGTTGAAAAGCATGGTGATTGAAATTAGAAAATAAAAGGAATCTAATTATTTAGAATATAGGCAGCATGGTGATTGAAAGAAAATATATTTTTGATCTTGAAAACAAAATAGAGGCAGACTTGCATATTGAAAAATTGAGAGATAACTCTCTCAATCCTCTCTTTTGGCCGCAAATTAAAGAGTATAAGCTACTACAGAAAAATATACTAAAGTTCTGATGAGAACCTCCTTAGCAAGCTTAAAGGAAGTCAAGTTAAAAATGAAAAATAGAATGTTGAAAATAAAAAAGAGTGTGGTTCAAAAAAATTGGTTGACAAGATAGTGGAACATACCAACAAATACTTTTTTTAGAGTCGTTATCAAAGACCTAATAGAATAAATCATGACACGATTGTGCAATGAAATTGAAGACCTGAAGTTTCCCTAACCAACCTTATGTATTTGGTCTTCTTCTCTTTTGTTGATGGTATGATAGATCACATACAACGAAATGGTGAATCCTATAGAATGATTTTTTGTGGAATTGTTTGAAGAGATACTTCATTATGGAAAATTATAGGTTTTGAAGTAGGATGTAATTCTGATGATCGATCTAATGTGAAAAGGTAAAAATAGAGATGCATGGACACAATTCCTTCAACTATCTTGTAAGAAATCATGCTTCATATTCAATAAGATTTGAAGGTTCCATCTGTTACACTGTTATTCACAAAGGAGAATGTACATGAATATTTTTGTCACCATCATTCAGTCCAAGAAGTAGATGCAATAGAGATGATTTTAATTGGACATTGATATGCTATATAGACGAGAAAACTTATGGAGGATAAGTTAGCAAAGAGATTCATTTTCTTACAGACATATTAGCACGGTTCCTAAGAGATTATGTCACGACTATAAAATCTACCAAATATGTTGGACACTTACTTGGATCATCGCTCAATGGATGTTGAAAATATATCTATGTCTTTAATGAGAGATATCATGGGAGGTTGTTAATGAGCAAATTGGTTTCTTCTCTCAATGATAAAAGGATGTGAATATGATGCATTTTTTTGTGAAGTTAATTTTTTCTTGAAATATGATTCCTGGTAGGAACCTTGTATTTTCAGAAATTGAATGTCTTATACCTTCTATAGATGGCATAAATGAAGGAGGAGAAATGTCTTCCAAGACTTAGAAAATTCCCTTCAAAACTTTCGAAAATGCTCGCAATGCCCTTTTGGAAAATGCCCACAATACATAAAAGAAAAGGCATGCACAAAAATTAAATATGCCATCATTGCCATGCAATTTAAGCAAACACGCGCCTATCATGTTGAAGTGCCATGAAGAATTCCAACAACACTTACAAAATTCTAGCAACACTGATGGATATACCCACTAGTATTTGAAAAATGCTTGCATGTCAAGTTAAATTCCCGCATAATACTTATATGCCAACAAAATACCCAAAATATTAAGAAAAATTCCTACAACAGTGTGAAAAATGCTCACAACAGTGTGAAAAATGCCTGCAGTCATGAAGAAATGCTCATCATTTAGAATAAAATTCCCACAAGCATTGCTGAGTACATGAAAAATGTCCATGGGACTAAGGAAAATTCCTGCATATCTTATAAAATTCCCACAGACTTAGGTAAAATTTCCACAAACATTAAGATAATTCCCACATCCACAAGAAAATTCCCACCAATTTAAAAAAATGCCCACATGCTATGATAAAATGCTTTCCATGAGCAAATGCCTACCATAATCTTACAATATCAGGACATGACAAAATGACTATTTTGAGGAATGTGAACATATCTAAAGAAATGATTTGAAGAATTCTTTCAAGGAATATTTTTGGACAGTTAGAATTCCCTTGATTGTATACTTATAAATAAAATGAGAAGATCTTTAATGATGCTTGAAAGATTCCAAATGAAATCGAGCAAGAGATTGGTTTCTCTCTGGTTAATACCTTTGTCAACATGTCTACAAGATTCTTACTAGCGTGTATCATTTCTAACTTCAACATTTCATCTTCCAGAACAGATCATATGAAATGGTACTTGAGATTTATATGTTTAGTATTTGAATGGAAGGTTGATTTCTTTGCAATATGAATGGGACTCTGGTTTTTATTGTACAATATGCTATTCTCATGCTTCTTACCCAACTCCTCCATGAACCTCTTCAACCAAATCATCTCTTTACTAGCTTCTGTAGCAACAACATACTTTTTTTCCGTTGTTGAAAGTGTAACAACCTTTTGTAGTTTTGAAATGCAACTTATTGTTGTTACACCTACAGTAAAAACATACCCTTTGGTGCTTGTCATGTTTTATATATCACCTACCATATCTACATCAACATATCCTTGTAGAATAGTGTCTGAACCTCCAAAACATAATGCGTGAGAAGTGGTACCTCTCAAATACTTGAGAAGCCACTGTAATACCCTCCAATGCTCTTTACCTAGATTGTTCATATACCTACTCATAACTCCCACTACATGTGCAATATTTGGTCTTATGCACACCATGGAATACATTGAGCTACCAACCCTTGATGAATAGGGAATCTTGGGCATGCATTCTTTCTCATCCTATGTCTTGGGACACATTTCCTTAGTTTGAAATGGCTATCCAAAGGTGAACTAACCGGTTTTTAATTATTCATTATAAACCTCTACAACACCTTTTCTATGTACTCACCCTTAGACAATGTTAATCTGTGACTTTTCATGTATTTTTTTATTCTCATACCAAGGATTTTCTTTGCAACACCTAAATCCTTCAGCGCAAATGATTTAGGTAGTTTTCTTTTGAGCACATTTATATCCTACATGTTAGAACTTGCAACAAGCATGAAATCCACATACAATAACAAGATAATATATCTTCCATTATCTAGCATCTTGAAAAAAGAAAGAGTGGTCAAAATTACATCTACTATACCCCTGTTCTGTCATAAACTTATCAAATTTCAAATACCACTATCATGGAGCTTGTTTTAGGCCATATAAGCTCTTCTTCAATGTGCAAACCAAATTCTCCTTCCCTTTGACCTCATAACCCTTTGGTTGCTCCATATAATTCTCTTCCTCCAAATCCCTGTGGAGAAATATTGTTTTTACATCTAACTGTTCAATATGCAAATCTTCTACCACCACTAGACTTAAAATAGTCATAATTGAAGTCATTTTAAGAACATAAGAAAATATTTCATCAAATTCTATACCTTTCTTTTGTGCAAACCCCTTTTACAACAAGTATTCCTTATACTAATTCTTGCCTCCTTCCTTCAACCTATAAACCCATTTATTCTGCAATTATATTTTACCTGCAAGAAACGTAACCAAATCTCAAGTCTAGTTTCTTTCCAACGATTCCATCTCCTTATTCATGCCTTGATCCCCCTTCTTTTTAGTTTCCACCTGCATTGCTTCTTCATAACATTATGGTTCACAAGAATCAATCATTAATAAATAATATAGTGAAGGATAGAATCATTCAGGGATTCTACTTAATTGTAATGTCCCTTTTTCAAATTTTATTACAATGACCAATTTTTCACTTTTTTCCCCTATTTCGACCTTTGACTAGTTTTGATGTCTAGGTCTCCAAATTGGACCAAATGCTCCCAAATATTCTTAGAGTATGTAGGAATGATATTAATAATTGAATATTATGTTCAAGGATTATTTATGACCCTCCAGTTACTTCTGCAAACATTTTTTATATTCTAATCAAAGTAGGAGTCTTTACTAGCAAATTGGGGTTCCAATTCCCCCGGGGTAAATGATGGAAATGGCTTCTCAAATGATCCCAACCCCACTCGAATTCATGAAAATATGCAGAGGATGTGTAAGGGGAATTTTTAAGTTCTCATATGCATCATTTTTATTTTATACAGGCTATTATGACCCTCTCCCAAACAGCTACAAAATCACTATTTCGACCCTTGGGGAAAAAGCACCAAATCTTCTCCAAATGCAATTAAACTGAGTAAAATGGATTAAAATTCTTAAGAAATGAAAACTAAACTTGTAATACACATTAATTACAGTCCATTCATCATTAATATATCAAATATAAATTCTTCTATTCAAAATAATCAGCATTACCATGGCATACATCAATATAGTGGGGAAATGGTCATTGTTTGCTCATTAAAAGTCATTTTGACATACAACTCTTGGGTATTTCGACATGATAATTTTTGAGAATGAATAATAAAGCATATTGAACTTATTTCAAACATTTTTAAATCCATGGGACTAAAAACTATCTTAGGGTCCCATTTCTTGTATTGCACTCCAACAATTAAGAGTGCTCTCCAACCCATATCATTAGGAAAGAGAATTCCAGGATCCCATTTTCTTTTATGCATTCTTCCAAATATCATGATTACATAATATATATCATCAAATTACATAACAACATAACAAAAATGTTTATCAAGGAGGCGCCTCATCAAAAAATCATGAAAGTTCGTATAACTCCAAGTAAGTAGACCACCATTTGCCAAGTGTGTACAAGCTTCAAGTGACCAATCAAATCTACTCCAATGACATAGGTGAGGATCCCATGTCCCATAATTATTCTCCAAAAGGATGTGATATGCATCAAAATATTCAGCCAATATTATTTCATCCAATAATTGAATGAAGAATATCCACTAAAATATGAACCAATTAATGGGAAAAAAACACAAGGAGACTTCAAATGACTCAAAGAAGTTTCACCCATACATCCATGAATGAGAGAATCATAAAGATATAACAAAGTATGTAGATGGAAAAAAAATGTTCTCCAATCATAAATATATTCACCCTAGTGTTGGATGAAGTTCCTCGAACATCAAATGAACCAAGTGTTGATACCACCGTAATGTTCCTTTTTCAAATTTTATTACAATGACCAATTTTTCATTTTTTTCCCTATTTCGACCTTTGACTAGTTTTGATGTCTAGGTCTCCAAATTGGCCCAAATGCTCCCAAATATTCTCATATGGTGGATGAATGATATTAATACGTGAATATTATGTTAATGGATGATTTATGACCTTCCAATTACTTCTGCAAACTTGTTTTATATTCTGATCAAAGTAGGAGTCTTTACTAGCAAATTGGGGTTCCAATTCCCCCCGGGTAAATGTTGGAAATGGATTCTAAAATGATGCCAAACCCACTCTAATTTATGAAAAGAGGAATATGATGTGCAAGGTAAATTTTTAAGGTCTCATATGCATCATGGTTCAATTTATACAGGCTGTTATGACCCTCTCCCAAACAACTACAAAATCACTATTTCGCCCCTTGGGAAAAAAGAACCAAATCTTCTTCAAATGCAATTAAACTGAGTAAAATGGCTTCAAATGCTGAAGAACTAGACATGAAACTCGTAATACACATTAATGACAGTAAATTCATCATAAATATATCAGAGAGACATCCTTCCATTCGAAATAATCATCATTACCATTTCATACATCAATATAGTGGGGAAATGGTCATTGTTTGCTCATTAAAAGTCATTTTGACATACAAATCTTGGGTATTTTGACCTGATACTTTTTGAGAATGAATAAAATATAATATTTAACTTATTACAATCATAAATAGATGAATATAATCTCTCCCAAAGAGTACAATAGCTCACCCAAAGTGCAATCCCTCCATGAGCAAGAATATGCAATAAACACTGGAAATGGTTGAGAGAAAGTGTTGCAATAGAAGAAACCAAGAAATACCATGTAGCTTACACCTACAAATAAAAATCCATTAAATATCCATAAAATACCCAAGTGGCCTCTCCAAACACCAACTTGGATGGGAATCTTTCACCCTTGAAATTGGCTAAGGCAAGAAAACTAGTCATCCACTAGCTCTCACAATTCACAAATGACAATTTCTCAAATGAACAAAAGCCCTTCTCTTGGTTGATTCATGTATTTTATAAACATCCTTATCCTTCTAAGGTTACCAATCCATACACAAAATCAAGCCAATTCAAATTTGGGTGTTTGCTCATGATTTGTCATGTGTCCTCCCTTTCCTAGCCTTCCATATTCCCCCAATTTGAGTAGGATCCCATTGAGCTTCCCCAACTCACATGAGCACCCTCTTGGATGCTCTATTTCCACCTGAATTGTCAGATATTTCATATTTCAACATTCAGATCTTATAGAAAATCTAGCTTGTGTGGTATATCTTCTTACACTTGCAGGAGTTCGAGGTACTTCCTGTTGTTCTTTATTTTTTGGTACCTTTAGAACTTTATTTTATTTGATTTCACCAAGCACAATGTACTCTATGTTTTTTGTTTCCTCTTTCTTTCCCTGCAACTGATATTTGTACATAAACTTTTTATTGAATACTACATCTCTACACCTAATGATTTAGTGATTTTCATAATCCCATTAAGAAATAACCAAAATCATCAACCGCGTATCCAATAAAGGTGCATTTCTTGGAGTTAGCCTCAAGCTTTGTGCTATTCTTTTTATCAGTATGGAAAAATGTTTCACAACCAAAAGTTCTAACAAATAAGTAGCTTACCTTTTTACCTGTCCATGCCTCCTATGTAATTACACCTTCCAAAGCACTTGAAGGACCTTTGTTTATTAAGGACCTTTGGGATTAGATATTCATAAATCTTATTACGAGACATTTTCGGTGATAAGTGGCATGTTTTCTAACTCCATGTCGTTGAGGAGATATGAATGTTTCTTTATGTTTAATCAAAGTGTCAAGTCAACCTTACCAAAGAAGTAAGGTCAACCATATTTTGTTTAAATCATACAAGTGTATAAATAAATGGAGTGCACACTCATTTTTGGTGGATATCAAGAGATATGAAGGACTAAAATGGGAGTTCAAACCTAGTAACATATAAGAGGGGAAAACCAATAAATGAGAACAAGATGAAGTGCATAGGAGATGTGTATAGAACAACAGAGGTGTAATATTTTGGAGGATAGTCAAAAAACACATGTAGCCTACTCTTTTGGAAGTTTATCATAGAATTAGAAAATAAATTTGAGGACCGTTGAAAGGCTTCTGGAGAACATTATTTAATGTAGTCTTGGGTGTTCTAATTAAGATAGTTTGGGATAGACATTAAAGGATGAGTTAAGACATATTTGGGGAAGAATTTAAGGGATGAGTTAAGATAGATTTAGGAAAAACATTAAGGGTGTTGCAACTATTGGTCAAATAGACTTGTAACCACATTTTTCAAATCCAAAGTTAGAGATATCCTAACATATTTTGAAGTGCCTCTTGTGCACACATTTAGAGTGCATTAATATTAGTCAAGGATTGTTATGAACGATAGTTTGAGGTATGAATATTTGGAGAAGAATGAATGACATAAAATTTTCTTGGATAGATCTTGGAAGAAGCTTTCAAAAGTAATTATTGGATAGATTTGGATTGATTATGTAATATATTTGAAGTGAAATTCTTCTTCTACGATATTGGTGTCTTCTTTAAGTTGGTGCTCATAAATTAGGGGGTAGTTTCTTCCTTCCACTTGGTGCTGGTAAAATAGGGGGTCGGTTCCTCCTTCCAATTGGTGTTGGTAAACCACGGGGTTGGTGCCTACTTAAGTTGATGATTGCAAAAAGGAGATTGGTCTCTCATCCAAATATTGTAACAATTCATGTTTTATCTATAAAAGTTTCATACAAAAATATCATGTACAATGTTTTGATGATGATGTCTGTTGATAATTGATGAATCTTGATGATGCGATAAAGTTGTTAAAGTAAAAATTGGTGGAATTGTGTGATATTATTTCACTTTCCTGTTCCAACAATTGGTATTAGAGCATGTTTCCTTCAGAAAGTCTAACCACTAGAAGGAATATCCCATATAGTACTCATGGATTGTCAATGTGTAGACCCTAAAAAACACTCGTGTTCAATGGAATAGAAAATGTACCATGTATCATAATAATGGAGGAATATCTACAAACTATCGAGCTTGGCATTTGGAACTTGGTTGTTTTAGGTTACATTTCTCCAAGAGACCACCAAAATTTGCATCCAATAAGGAGTTCAATAAGAACAATTCAATGGAAATGGATGCCATCTTGGATGGATTACCTAATCCTATGAAAGAAAAAATAGGAAAATGTGTAATAGCTAAAGAGCGTGGGACAAATTACTGAATCTCTACACAAATGAGAAATTTGTTGAAACAAACGAAGAACTAGTTGCAAAAGAAGCCAATCACAAAGAAGTATATTTGTCATTGGATATAAAATATCCCAAATGAAAAATTAAGACAAAGCCTCTGAAGAATCAGAAGACAAGGTATAAGAAGCTGATCTTGAAAGACAACTAGATTGTGCCTTAGGTGAAGTCAAGAAGCTCAAAAAGAAGAGTGCTTTGCTAGAAGAGCTACTAGAAGAATAAAAAATGAAAAATCTCAGATACCATGAAGAAGTTGAGAAGACTATTGTTGGTATAATAAATCAAATAGTAAAGTTAAAGAAAATTGAAGAATTCCTAACAAGTCAACTCCCAGAGAAATAAATGGTAGTAGTATCAAAAATGGAAGAGAAGTAAAGAGTTCTTATCAATCTTTCAAAAAATATTTCAACTGTTATAGATGAGAATCACTTAAAAATAGGAATATTATAGGAACACATTTGCATTAATTTTTTGAAAGCAGATATGGAAAAGAAACACCAGAATTGGTGCACTGCTTAAAGAAACTGTCAGATATAGGTTGTTATCCAAGAATTAAAAATACAATAATTGGGGAAACATTAAATAATTGGTGATATTACAAAAGGAGGCATTGGATTTGTATAAAATTACAAGGATAGTAAAATATTTATATGAATGTTCTAAAGTTTAATGGGATATAGAGAAGGAATCCTTGCAATATTGAAAGTTTAATGCTAATAATAAATACAAAGAATTTTATGAGGAAAATCATCTCTTACTTTATCACTTGAAGGAATATAGCATTGAAGAAGCAGAAAAGCTCATCACTTAGAAAAACGTTGAGTTACAAGAGAAGGATGCAAAGTTTGGAAGAATTGAGGAAGAAATTAGTTCTTTAAAAGAAGAATTAGAAAAGTTTTCCTCTATTATTATCACAACTATGAAATTCAAGAAGAGCACTGAAATACTAGATAAGGTCTTAAGCTCTCAAAGATTATAATCTGATAAATCTAGTCTTTAGTTTGATAACATTTAGAACTCTCTTGAAGAAAGCTTCACTTAAATTGAGTAAAAGTCTAAGAATCATGTAGATCTTCTTAGAAGATACCAAAGAAAATACAACCTCAATGGAGGAATTCATCATCAACGAGAGTCAAAGAAGAATGAATATAGAATATTTGCACATTCAAGAAGACTTATTACAACATGTATGGATATCTCTTTTATTGTAATTATTTCTCTTGCAACAATTTTGGACACAAAGCTATAGATTGCAAAGTTTATGAAAGAAATGGTCAATTGAGAAATAGAGGCATCTATATGTCTTCCTACAATTGTAACAAGTATTGTCACATAGAAAAGTTATGTAGAATCTTGGTGAAATCTCCTAGGAAAGAATATTCTTTGATAAAAAATGAGAATAATTTGACTAAAGTATGAGAGAAAAAAAATAGAAAAGAAAAATGAGGAAGACAGAAAATACTATCATTGCATAAGAAAAGAAGGATAAATGTTGAAAAGCATGGTGATTGAAATTAGAAAATAAAAGGAATCTAATTATTTAGAATATAGGCAGCATGGTGATTGAAAGAAAATATATTTTTGATCTTGAAAACAAAATAGAGGTAGACTTGCATATTGAAAAATTGAGAGATAACTCTCTCAATCCTCTCTTTTGGCCGCAAATTAAAGAGTATAAGCTACTACAGACAAATATACTAATGTTTTGATGAGAACCTCCTTAGCAAGCTTAAAAGAAGTCAAGTTAAAAATGAAAAATAGAATGTTGAAAATAAAAAAGAGTGTGGTTCAAAAAAATTGGTTGACAAGATAGTGGAACATACCAACAAATACTTTTTTTAGATTCATTAGCAAAGACCTAATAGAATAAATCATGACACGATTGTGCAATGAAATTGAAGACCTGAAGTTTCCCTAACCAACCTTATGTTTTTGGTCTTCTTCTCTTTTGTTGATGGTATGATAGATCACATACAACAAAATGGTGAATCCTATAGAATGATTTTTTGTGGAATTGTTTGAAGAGATACTTCATTATGGAAAATTATAGGTTTTGAAGTAGGATGTAATTCTGATGATCGATCTAATGTGAAAAGGTAAAAATAGAGATGCATGGACACAATTCATTCAACTATATTGTAAGAAATCATGCTTCATATTCAATAAGATCTGAAGGTTCCATCTGTTACACTGTTATTCACAAAGGAGAATGTACATGAATATTTTTGTCACCATCATTCAGTCCAAGAAGTAGATGCAATAGAGATGATTTTAATTGGACATTGATATGCTATATAGACGAGAAAACTTATGGAGGATAAGTTAGCAAAGAGATTCATTTTCTTGCAGACATATTAGCACAGTTCCTAAGAGATTATGTCACGACTATAAAATCTACCAAATATGTTGGACACTTACTTGGATCATCGCTCAATGGATGTTGAAAATATATCTATGTCTTTAATGAGAGATATCATGGGAGGTTGTTAATGAGCAAATTGGTTTCTTCTCTCAATGATAAAAGGATGTGAATATGATGCATTTTTTTGTGAATTTAATTTTTTCTTGAAATATGATTCCTGGTAGGAATCTTGTATTTTCAGAAATTGAATGTCTTATACCTTCTATAGATGGCATAAATGAAGGAGGAGAAATGTCTTCCAAGACTTAGAAAATTCCCTTCAAAACTTTTGAAAATGCTCGCAATGCCCTTTTGGAAAATGCCCACAATACATAAAAGAAAAGGCATGCACAAAAATTAAATATGCCATCATTGCCATGCAATTTAAGCAAACACACGCCTATCATGTTGAAGTGCCATGAAGAATTCCGACAACACTTACAAAATTCTAGCAACACCAATGGATATGCCCACTAGTAGTTGAAAAATGCTTGCATGTCAAGTTAAATTCCCGCATAATACTTATATGCCAACAAAATACCCAAAATATTAAGAAAAATTCCTACAACAGTGTGAAAAATGCTCACAACAGTGTGAAAAATGCCTGCAGTCATGAAGAAATGCTCATCATTTAGAATAAAATTCCCACAAGCATTGCTGAGTACATGAAAAATGTCCATGGGACTAAGGAAAATTCCTGCATATCTTATAAAATTCCCACAGACTTAGGTAAAATTTCCACAAACATTAAGATAATTCCCACATCCACAAGAAAATTCCCACCAATTTAAAAAAATGCCCGCATGCTATGATAAAATGCTTTCCATGAGCAAATGCCTACCATAATCTTACAATATCAGGACATGACAAAATGACTATTTTGAGGAATGTGAACATATCTAAAGAAATGATTTGAAGAATTCTTTCAAGGAATATTTTTGGACAGTTAGAATTCCCTTGATTGTATACTTATAAAGAAAATGAGAAGATCTTTAATGATGCTTGAAAGAAACACCTTTTCATAACATATCTTTTATGTCATCTTAAGGAGAAATTTTAAGGAAAAATTGGGACATATCTGAAGCTGAATGTGGTACAATGGATTTGAAGAAGATTTTCATTAGTTTTGTAACTAGCCTAAAGAGTTTTAAAGGAATATTTTGAGTTTTTTTGGAGGGTGATTGGATAATTATTCAAAGGTAATATCTATGACATTCTAAAGGATAGAGTTGAAGAGAAATGTAGTGGTATAATTATAGGTTTCGAAATACATCACTGAAAATTTTGTCATGTCTAGTCATGGGAGATGATACCTTGGAACAACATTAAGATTTTATGGAATAATTCACGTGTTTGGATCAACAACACTTAAAACTTATGAAGGATCACTTATGAAGGATCATTGGTAAATGGTCTTCAAGACTTGTATCCATGACTGTGTAAAAAATTTTATTAGCAACAATTTTGCAACAACCACTTGAAGTACATGATCATGACCCTTAGGGGGATAACCATTGATAATGGATTTGCAAAAGATAAGAAAGGCGCATTTTAAGGGGTAGTATCACAACAAAGTAGAAAAATCAGTTTAAGGATAGTAACTAATAGTGCAAGAAATCATGAATATTGGGTGAGCAATAAAAGTAGAAAGATAAGTGTACAAGATTAGGAGAGCATCCCTTTGTCAATAATGCCAAATCAGGAGAGATAAATAGTTAAACAAAGTACAAGAGATAAATACTTGAATATAGGGAGAGCATGGCGGTTTCCATCAATGACAAAGGGGGATATTGTTGGAAATTTGGTTGTCATTGATGCGAACCTTAGAAAAGAATTTGATGTCTTTTGTTATAGCTGATTTTACCACACTTGGTAGATCACACCTTCATGGCCTTCCATGTCCCTTTGCAAACTCCTTCGACCCCCCTTGCTCAAGTTATACTTTGATCAACCAACAACGTCCCTAAAAAACACCTTTTTATGTGTATACACAACTTTTAATCCAATACACATGTGTGCATGCAACGTTTGAGCCAATACCCGTGTACATTGAGAAATGTGCATAAAAACAAAAAGTTTTGGAGTTTTCCTCATAGAGTCTCGAATAACTTGACTCTTGGCCATCCATATGCCTGCAAAACACTCAGACATGACCCTCCATTTTTTATTGGAGGGCTATATACTGATCCTCTTGAATGCATTGAAATAGGAGAATTTTAGAGAGCAAGGAAATTATAGTTCATTGTTTCCTCACTTGTTCATGCTTGAGTCTGCATCCCTTTTTCCCTTTGGAGAACACATTTATACTCTTCCCAATCTTTCCTTTGCTTTTTAATCTTTCCATTGAGATGGAGGATTGAAGTGGTGGAGGACCAAGTGGAGGACTCAGTTTCTCTATTTCAACGAGGTGCCGACAGAGTTTGTCACCATTCTATCTCTATTTTTATTAATAGAAATATTTGTTTCTCATCCAATACATGTGCATAGCTATGAATATTTTGTCCATGGATGTAGTTATTTCCTTAAACATGATGATTTATAAATGCTAGAGTAGGCCTAACACTTTGATATATAGCATGATTTTCCTTTTTATTGTTGCTGAGAGAGAATTGTAAATGCAAGCATGTTGGAAAAGCTCAATGGGGATCTACATCAACCAATTGGAATAAAGTACGCTTCATATCCCTTAGTGTTAGATGTATTTATTTCTCTTGCATATTGGAATGGATTGAGTTCTAGTGTCATTCAGTCTATTTTGGTATACCCCAATCCATAGGAAGTTTCTCTCCATAATAGAATTGGCGACACCACTGGGGAGGTTCCTTGTTTTTCTTTAGGGATTGGGTGCACAATGTGCTTGAACTGCTCTGTGTTTCTATGTTTCTTTGTGTTTCTGTGTCAGGTCTAGAAGTATGTGTTCCCATTAGTGTCCTGAGGAAGTGATTTTGGTATTATCCTTTCGATTTACCCTCTCTTTCTTCCTGTACATGAGTTTTCTTCACAGCTCCGTATACACGCGGGTTTTTTTTCAGAATTTCCACATATACACATAGGTTTTCTACAAACGGTCATGTATGTTTCCTTTTTGAGTTTGATTTGGCTGATTGAGAGTTGTTGGGTGAAGTCTAACTATTTTTTAGTCTTCCTGGGTATTGTTGGTGTCTATAGGCTAGAATTGTTTGTTAGGTGTGCATATTTACTTTCATTACTGAGTCATAACATCATTGGTTGCACAGTCATTTCCTTTGAGCAATTACAGCCCCTAAAATCAATGCTTAATTTAAAATGAATTACACATTTTTCTTTGATGGGGTACATCAACAAGCTTAGGATTTAGCGTCTTGGAATAGTTCATTGTGAGTAAATAATACAAGACTACTAAACAAAACAAGTAGGTGTCTATCCAGGTGAGAGAGTGAAATACTTGGTATAATTAGTGTTCTAAGGAGGCTCCTCTTACACAAGAGTTAAGCATGAGGCAACGTACATGTTTGTGGTGGGGATAGCCCCTTACCACTTTCTGTGAGCGCCAGAGATATTTCCAGGATCTTATTCGTATCTAAGGGATTTTGAGGTAACCTTTTGGCGCTTTCGAGCTTCGATATTTTCTACACTGCCCATATGGTAGGTCCCTCCTGTGACTGTCTGCCTGAGCATTGGTTATATTCGGGTGATCTTAGTTGCCTTACCTAGGTATCATAGGGGGTACTTGCAGAGGTTATTCTGTGAGTGTTTCCAGCCAAGTAGGGGTCAGGAAACATAGTCACTTTACATGTTGAAGCTTAGCGACACTATAATTGTTACACATCGCTTGTAGTGTATGGGAGTCTCAAGCCTCTCCTAGGCGAAACATACTGAACACCTTGAGAAATCACATCACAAAAATAGATCATAGATCAACACACCGATGTTTGTCACTTGGTTAAAACCCTCGAGAGGGAAACAGTCCACAGCCCCAGCCAATTAGCTACTTGGAGCAATTTATTATGCAAAAGAAAGAAAGTTACATGAGCTTCTCATAATCAATCAACTAGCCAAGGACCCTCTATGCTCTTTAAATAGATATCATAGACCAATTGGGTGTTAAGCCATGGATCAATGGTAGGTATGATCTAAGAGAAGTTGAACCGTCTGATCACTCTATGTCTAGAACATATCGTGACCGTCGGATTAGAATATTTACAAATGCATACTAAAGAAACACACTTTTACCTAACAGATATATTACACAAGTTGATCTTAACTAACTCCTAAGTGTCTAAATATCCTAACATCCCCCCTTAAGAACAACTTGGGATAGGATTGAAGGATTTACAAAAGTGACACTATTAGGAGAAGGAAGGAGGCATTAGAGCCTCTCCCCCCTTAAGGACACATTCCTAAACTCCTAACATAGATCAAAGTTTAGAAAACTTCGCTTCTGTAAGAGACTTGGTGAAGATGTCTGCAACTTGATCATCTGTAGGGAAATAGAGCATTTCAAGAACATGATCATGGACAAGATTTCTGTTGAAGTGCATGTGTAGCTCAATGTGTTTGTTGTGCTGATGTAGAACTGGATATTTGGCAAGCTTGATGGCACTTTTATTGTCGCACCAAAGTGGAGTAGGCTGCTGCTGCTCAAATAAAAACTCTAAAAGGATATGTCAAAGCCATAAAGATTCCTAACTAGCATTAACTGTGGCTCAATATTCTGCTTCTGCTAAAGAAAGAGAAAGAGCTTGTTGTTTCTTACAAGCCCAAGTGACAGGTCCAGATCCCAGACTAAAAACATAACCTGTAGTAGACTTTCGATCATCAGGATTTCCATCCCAATCTGAATCAGTGAAACCAACCAACAAAGGTTTCCCCCCGTACTGTAATGAATCCCAAACTGAACTGTACCTCGAATATATCGAAGTATTCTTTTTGCTACTTTCCAATGAATTTCATGAGGAGTTTGCATATAACGAGCAACACGACCAACGGCAAAGGAAAGGTCAGGATGGGAATGAGTCAAGTATAAAAGACAACCAACAAGGTGACGATACAAGGTGGAATCTACTTCAAGGGAAGCGACAGAAAGTTTGACTCCAAACTGGAAGGGAGAAGGGGTTGGTTTACAATCTTCCATGTGGAAGCGATGAAGAAGGTCACAAGCATACTTAGACTAGGAAAGAAATATTCCTTCTTTGGTTTGCAAGACTTGGAGACTAAGAAAATAATGCAAATATCCGAAGTCTGACATTTCAAAATTTTGCTTAAGACTGGATTTCACATGGGCTATAAGTTTAGGGTCACTACCAGTAAGGATAATATCATCAACATAAAGAACAAGTATGATGAGATGGTTTCCTACTTTCTTGGTATAGACATTGGGGTTAGAATAGAATCTAGAAAAACCAGTGTCAAGGAGAAAGCTATCCATTTTGGCATTTCAGGCTCTAGGAGCTTGCTTAAGGCCATATAAGGATTTTTTAAGGAGACAAACAAGGCTAGAGTTATCCTGAACATATCCAGGAGGTTGTTCCATGTAAATTTCCTGCTGTAAATCACCATGTAAAAAGGCAGACTTGACATCCATTTGATGGACTTATCAGTTATGTAAGGCTGCAAGGGAAAGAACAAGACGGATGGAATTCATTTTGGTGACATGAGCAAAGGTTTCATTGTAGTCAATCCCTTCAACTTGGGAAAAAACTTTGGCAACTAACCTTACCCTAAGTCTTTCAACACTTCCATATGATGCACACTTAGTTTTGTAGACCCATTTACATCTGACAAGTTTTCTTCCTTTTGGAAGAGGAACAAGATCCCAAGTATCATTCACCATTAAGGAACGATATTCTTCATCCATAGTTGCATCCCAATCTGGATTTCCTGAAGCTTCTGCAAAAGTTTCTGGATCATGATTCTCAGAAACTTGAGCCACAAGAAAAGATATTCGCTAAAACTGAGAACGTGTTTGACGTTGATCTCTAGGATCACCGGCAAGATCACCAGATGTTTCACATGTTGAATGGACCCGTCGAGGAAGCATTGGTGCTGGTGCAATTGGAGGAACATGAGCAGGCATAGGTGTATTTTCATCCTTTCTGTCATCATCAAAAATTGGATTTGGACACCTGTCAAGGAATTTGTAAGAAGAAGAAGAAGGCACAATCACCAAATCAGGCTCGCAGGCCAAAGATGGCACACCCACCAAGTTAAGCTCGAAGGCCAAGAGATTTTCATCAAATTTAACATCTCTTATAATGATTATATCATGAGAATGTGGTTGGAGAAGTCTATAACCTTTTACATCTTTTGAATATCCAAGAAATTTGCACTTTTCACTTTTAGGCTACAATGCTTTCCGTTTTTCATCTAGAATGTGAGCCCATGCTTCACAACCAAACACACGAAAGTGACTTACATCTGGTTTAATTTTACTCCATGCTTCTTCGGGTGTTATACCTTGAAAAAATTTAGTGGGTGTGCGATTAACTATGTAATTTGCACAATTTATGGCCTCAACCCAATATTGAAGACTTAGTCCCTTAGATTGGATCATACAATTAGTCATTTCTTTTAAAGTGTGGTTCTTCCGTTCAGCTACACCATTTTGTTGTGGTGTATATGGAACAGTTTGTTGTTTTTGGATTCCTTGTTCAGTGCAAAAAGTAGTGAACTTGTTGTTAAGATATTCTCCTCCATTGTCAGATCTTAACTTAATAATTTGATGACCATATTGTTTTTCAACAAGGGCCTTGTAGGCTAAGAACATGTTAAATACTTCACTCTTAAGTTTTAGGAAGTAAACCCAAGTGTGTCTAGAGTAGTCATCAATGAAAGTTAAGAAATATTTGAAACCAGAAAAGGAAGCAGATGGAAGAGGACCACACAAGTCACTATGCACAAGCTCCAAGGGAACCAAGGCGTGCCAAGAGGCACGTTTTTCAAAAATGTCTCGATGATGTTTTTGAGTACACAACCGGAACAAACACCATCCTTGCAAGATACCATCAAAAGACCAGTCACCATATTGTCTTTACATAGTTGTTGCAATGAGCGATAATTTAAGTGACCAAATCACTCATGCCAAAGTTTGCTCAAGTTATCACTATGAGCAACAAAAACTAAAGGAAAAGGTGATGACCCAAAGTTGTTAAATTTTTACAACTTGGTAATATCATCAACAGTTCCAGTAGCAAGGACATTTTGAGGATTTTTAAAATCCTTGATTACAACTTGGTGAGGTGTAAACGTCACAGTTTTACCTTCACCCGAATGAGTAATTTGATAGACTGATGACAAATTGCAGGAAATTTTTGGAACACATAGTACATCACTGAAATGACCATTTTCTACTGGAACTGTTCTAGTTCCTACAACACTTAGAGAACTATCATCACCAACAAATATTTGTTTGGTGTTACATTCATGCATAGTAGAAAATATGGCTTGATCCCTAGCCATATGATAAGATGCTCCAGAATCAATGAGCCATTCATTTGAAGTAGAAGAAGAAGATGCAGTATAAGAGTAACCAGAAGCACAAAGTGCATGTCCATGAGAGTTAGATTTTGAAGACGAATCTAGGCTTATGTGGTGCTTCTTCATTGCTGCTTCCAAGGCTGCCATCTTCTTGAAACACTTAGATTCATCATGATTATCTTTCCCACAAAAAATGCAATGACGCTCAGTCTTCTTTCCTTTTGGCTTGGATCCTTTGTCATTTTTTAAAGAAGGAGGTTATTGAGAGGGTTTGGGACCCTTGTTGTTTGGCTTATTATTGAGAAAATTATGTTTCTTGGGAGGCTTGGAATTTTCTTTCTATTGGGACAATAAGGCTTTCCCAGATGTATCTGCATTGTTAATTATTCCAAGATGAATGAGCTTATCTTGCTCTCTAATTAAGGAATCACAAAAGGATTCAAGACTAGGCTCTTGATAGCTAGTTGCAATCAAGGATTCTTTCATGGAGTAGACTGTAGATACAAAAACGGAATATGCAAGTCCAAGTTTGGAAAGAATATGGTAAATAAATTGTTTATCTTCTTTATTAATCTTGCATTCTGCACATAAGAGTCTAAGAGTTTTATACTTAGATAAATAGTCTTGAATGCATGAAAAATCATTTGGATTCAATTAAATCAATTCATTCTCAAGTTGATGACCCCGAATTTCATTTTGTTTACCAAACACAGATTCCAACTTTTCCCAAGCTATATCAAGTTCATCAATTCCAGATATGTGGAATCGTAAATCAGTAGAGATTGACATCCCAATCAATCCACAAGCTTCATCAGATCTATTTGCCCATTTAATTTTCTTATCATCATCAGTGGGTTCTGTTTCTTTCCCTACGGTTATCCAAAAAAGTCCCCTACTTCGTAGAAAATCCTCCATATGAGATTTTCATCAGAAATAGTTAGAACTTGTAAGTATAATATCACAAGGGGTGGCCATACTGTAAAATAATGGCTTCAGATTTGCCAAAATGGGTGTTTCTGGAACAAACAGAAGCAGTTTTTGATGAAATGAAAACTATTTCCCAATGGAAATGGTGCTCTGGATGCAATGGAGCAGCTCCCATGGGCCAAAAATGCACAAAAAATCCAGAACCAAAAACCCTTTCAAATTTTTGGCAACACCGTTTCCAGATCTTGATCAAAACCGAAAGCGACTCTTCATAAACGCTCTGATACCATGTTTGGGTACACAGGGTGCTCCCAAAAGATCAAACACCTTAAGAAACCACTTCACACAAATAGATCACAGATCAACACACTGATGTTTGTCACATGGTTAAAACCCTCGAGAGGGAAATAGTCCACGGCCCCAGCCAAATAGCTACTTGGAGCAATTTATTATGCAAAAGAAAGAAAGTTACATGAGCTTCTCATAATCGATCAACTAGCAAGGACCCTCTATGCTCTTTAAATAGAGATCATAGACCAATCGGGTGTTAAGCCATGAATCAATGGTAGGTATGATCTAAGAGAATTTGAACCATCGGATTGCTCTATATCTAGAACATATCGTGACCATCGGATTAGAATATTTACAAATGCATACTAATGTATACTAAATAAACACACTTTTACCTAATGGATATATTACACAAGTTGATCTTAACTAACTCCTAAGTGTCTAAATATCCTAACACTCACTTATCCTCCCCTTGTATTTCTTGAATTTTGGCTTAGATTCTCTTAGGAGTATGCTCTGTGTGCACTATATTTCTCTAGGTTGTGTAATTAGTTTAAGTATTTTTATTTTTGTGGAGTCATCGTGGATCCGAGAGAGAAATTTCGTCATTCCAGACGTTTAGAGGGTCTTCCACTTTCTACGTCTCCTTCTCCTTCATGAAAGAGAGCCAAACATCTCAAATGGACTCATACTCACTTTGATTCACACACCAATCTCACTATGAGTCATACATTTGAGATCCCAGAGCATCCCCCTTCTCCACCCCTAGGGGAAAGAAAATGCTTGATAGTGTATATGGGACTCCGAAAGAACCCGACCACTTTGAGGTTGGGACGTCATATAACATGCGATCACAATTTCTAGATTATGTAAACATGAAATACCGATATTCTTCACATAGGTCAAGCGGTGAGACTCATTGTATACCCTTTAGCACTGACCCATTTACATTTGGCATGCCAGACATCTCGGAGGTCATTCCATCATTTAATGTCAGATCTGGTTTTGACCCTGGTACTACGCTCAGGGGAACTACCATCCCTTTCCATGCAGATAGGTTTGGTAGTGGTCATATCACACCTTCCACTCCTGCTATGGGAGGCTCTTCATACCCGTTCCCTAGGCCTAATACTAGTATCCCCATTAGCGAAAATGGCCCTAGACATGTGAACATTGGAAGCACTAGTTAAATTCCATCTTATGCTCCTTTTTCCACTACACATGTTCCTTGAAATTCATTTTTAATGTCGCATGTCATGTCTCCACCCTTATACCAGAGAGAGGACGTGACTATGTTGCTATTAGTCTAGACAATCTAGCCCCTCTAACGTAAAATAAAAATGCATTGAAATAGAAGATACATATGCATATGTATAAATCATTAACATACAACAGAATCAAAACACATTCCATTCAAGCATTCATTGTGTTCATACTAATTTATAAAACAAATACAGTTGCAAGGATTTAAACACAAGAAATACTTATCTTGAGAGAAGTTTGTCCCACAACCAGCTACGTCGCTGCAACGTTCCACCCAACCATAGGCTAGTGTGCTCATCAATATTTCAGCAACACTGCCACCCCCGAGCTGGGCATGATTCCCACAAGGAATAAGGGAACACTATCAGGATCACACATAGCCAAAGGTATATCAAAATTCATCCAAGCCAAACATGGTTGGGGTTATCAGGCTTCTAAGGAAATGAAAGCTTGAACTGCTAAGCTAGTGAGATCAACCACAGAGCTATGGACACCTTCACCAGATCGGGCTTTACTCTTAAACCATATACACACCCAACATAAGGAAGCATCCCCTTCTCTGCTACACAGTCCCTTATGCTATTCCTTCCATTCCAATGCAATTTAGGGGGTGCATGGAAGAAAACCAACCCCTCTACATGTGTCTGTGAGGATCCCTTCCTACACTAGGTTTATCAAGCTCGTTCAGACCCAATTCCACTCCAACTCGGTTCATACCAAAGCCAAAAGATGCACCCACAACACAATACAATTTCTGGGTTTCACGAAAGATAGTTTGGACAACAAAACGAATTGCCAAGATGGGTAAAAATAACCCCCTAACAACAATTCATTTTCCAGAAATTTTTATGGCCTTCACATGGCCAAAACAAACTCAACAACACCCAAAAATCATGGGTCTCTTCTCCCACTCGCTAGGCATTACCAAAAAATGATTTTCATCTTGGAAAACATTGGGGAAATGTAGCAAAATTGTGGGGGAGGAAACCCAAGCACTACTCATTGCAAAAATGATTTCCCAGCTTGAGGAAAATGAAGAAACGACCCCCAACGTGAAGGAAAACACACAACAGACAAAAACGCGAAGGAAAACAACTCTCCAAGCTTCCACTGCGTGAGGAAATGGAGGACGTGGGTGAACCACAAAATGGGCATGCAATTTTGGGTGTTAACTTGCCCCAAAATTCAAAATCACGTTTCCCAAAAACTAATGGCTTCTCCAATTCGAATTTGGACTGCCATACCTTGCCCATCCCATGCAATAACCAACTCAACCAATTTCTGGCAGTAATAAATGTGTGTAGAAATTTCTGCCTTTTACTGTTTGCTGGTTTATGTTAACATTTTGTGGTTTTCACTTACAGCCGGTTTTGCATTGGCTGTAAGTTACTTAAGAAATTTGCTGAACAATTAAACACACAGTAAAAATACTAACAGGCTGAAAAACACAATTTCCAAACACACCATAAAATGATAGACTCAGAGATTTTTGGCCAATGGACCTGGAAAAACCCCCACGGGGAAAACCAGTTAGAGAGAGAGAGATATTATTATTTCTTCAAGATAAAAATAAGACATTCATTTAGTCAAAAATCCAACTTATCTCACCCCAGAAATTTGACCAGCAGACTGTCCCAGTTTTTGTGCATTTGCTGCATCGATTTCTGTGCAAACCTTCTCGATAAATGTGCCAAAAATATCAGCAAATCTCAGCCTCGATTTCTGTGCAGAAGAAGAAAAAATTTGCCCTCGTTTTTCGTGCCCAGAACAGCAGAAAAAAAAATGTATTGTACGGATAGCATTAAATGCTTCCGTACTCCTCGAAAATTGTGCCTGAAACCACCTCGATTTCTGTGCAAAAATCAATGCAGTCGTACAGCAATAAATGCAGCCATACCTTCCTCAATTTCTGTGCAAAAATTAATGCAGCCGTACAGCATTAAATGCAGTCCATACCCTCCTCGATTTCTATGCAGCAATACACCTCGATTTCTGTGCCACCATTTAATGCTCTTGTACTCCTCGATTTCTGTGCCAACTGAAAATCTCTCTCAGCTGGTGTCTTGAAAATCGTGCCCTTCTCTCTTGTTCTCTTCTCTGTTCACTCACTTCTCCAAAAAATGAAAAAGTGAAATGAAAATTGCCTCCCTCAACCCTTTTTGCCTAAACCCTAAGTGGGAATCTCATCCAACGGTGGAGAAAGATCCAATCCAATGGCTGAGATTCAATGAGAGTAAAAATCCCATTTATTTAAATCACTTAAATAAAATTACTCACCCACTTAAATTTATCAAAAAGTGACTTTAAGTTTATAAAGTCTCATTAAGTAGCTTTTAATGTGAGGGTCACCTTTTTCCCTCTTCTAAGTGACTTAGACAAAAAGTCACTTAGGGAACAACTGCCTAGGTACAAAAAATAACACTCCCTCTTACTGAGGAAGGTGTTCTGCACCACTCCCAACTTATCTCTGAAGAAGACAAACTTCCCCCTCCCCAAATACTTCATCACAATGTCTGCTACCTGCTCATCAATGGATATATACTGTAGCTCAACTGCCCCTCTCTGAACGTAGTCACGGATGAAATGGTACCTGATCTCAATGTGCTTCGACCTGTCATGGAACACTGGATTCTCAGAGAGCTGAATGCAACTCTGATTGTCACAATAGATCACCGTAGGCCTAAGCTGCTGATCAAATAAATCTACCAATAACTTGTGAAGCCACAGTGCTTCACAAGTAGCCTGACTGGCTGCCATATACTCAGCCTCAGCAGAACTCAGTGCAATGGACTTCTATTTCTGACTGAACCACGACACTACTACCGAGCCCAAGCTGAAACAACAACCGGAAGTACTCTTCCGATCCCTCACACAACCTACCCAGTCTGAATATGTGAACCCAACCAAGCTGACTCCACCCGAACCCTTGTAGTCCAGACCATAATCCACTGTACCTGCAAGATATCTCAGTATGTGCTTTGCGGCCGTCTAGTGCACACTCCTAGGCTCAACCATGAACTGACTAAGAGTGTTCACCGCAAAAGACAAGTCTGGCCTGGTATTGACCAGATACATCAATGACCCAATGAGCTGATGATATAAAGTGGGATCCACCAACTTACCCTCAGAAGCATGAAGTTGCTTCCAGTTGGTGATCATAGGTGTACACATCGGCCTGCAGTCCTCCATTCGAAATCTCTTCAGAATATCAACTGCATACTTCCCCTGTTCAAGGAAAATATGTCCAGGCTCCTGCCAAACCTCCATCCCCAAATAGTAATGCATCAGTCCAATGTCAGTCATCTCATACTCCGATGCTAGATCTCTCTTGCAATGTGCAATGAGACGCTCAGCACCTGTGATAAATAGATCATCAACATATAGCAGAAGAATGAGTGGATCTCCCCCAACCATAATGAATTAAAGGTTGGGATCAGCCTCACTCTTCTGAAATCCCATCGATGTCAAGTAAGTATCAATCCTGGAGTACAAAGCTCTGGGAGCTTGCTTTAGTCCGTACAAGGATTTCCTCAGCCTGCACACATGAGAATATCTCCCATGGATCTCAAATCCCTGTGGCTTCTCTAAATATACCTCCTCCTGTAGAAGACCATTGAGAAATGCAGTCTTCACATCCATCTAGTGGATCTTCCAACCCTTCTCTGCCGCTATAGATATCACTGCCCTGATAGAAGAATACCGAGCAATTGGAGCAAATGTCTCATCATAGTCAACTCCCTCAACCTGTGAGAACCCCCGCGCCACAAACTGAGCCTTGTACTTCTCCACACTGCCATCTGCAGCATGCTTTATCTTGTAAAGCCATCTGGAAGTCACAACTGACTTCCCCTCAGGTCTCGGCACTATCTCCCAAGCATCATTCTTCATGAGGGAATGGTACTTTTCTATCATGGCATCTCTCCATACCAGATGCTGGGAAGCCTCCTCAAATGTGGATGGCTTGGAGTCACGAAGACATGCAACAAGAGCCATATCATCCCTGTCAGGCACCACACCAAGCCTGTCTGGCTCCACCACTAATCTGATCTTCTCCTGGGGCCTACCAAATGCCTCTGCTTCCTTCAAGGTATCCTGAAGCCACTTAGGCTTCCTCTTCCTTGAAGACTGCTCCTCCCAAATTGGTCTTGGGCTCTCCTCATCTGAGGAAGTCCCAGTACCTGAAGGTCCAACACCCCGAGGACCAGTACCTGATGAACCTGTGCCTGACGAACATGTGATCTGAGGACTCAAATCTGAACCTGTCCTTGAAGTGCTAGCCACCTGAATCATTGAACCTATAGAAGTTGTGCCTGTACCCTGTGATCCAGTCCCTCTAGAAACCTGTGGACCTGATAGCTGCATCGAAGAAGCCTGTACCAACTGAGGTGTGGGAGCTGGTGTCTCCCCCTGCTCTAACTCTCTAGACTTCCTGAAGGCTCTCTCCTCATCAAACTTCACTTCCCGCCGGACAACAACTCTCCTCGAGCTAGGTAAGTAAAGCCGATATGCCTTCGAAGTCTCGTCATATCCCACAAATATACCTCTCTCTACGGTGGGATCAAGCTTCGTCCTCTTCTCAGAAGGGACGTGAGAGTAAGTCAACGAGCCAAATATGCGAAAGTGTCCCACCTCAGGCTTCTTTCCTGAATACATCTCCTCAGGAGTCTTGCTCCCCACTGCCCTATGAGGACTCCTGTTCTGTAGATAAACTGCAGTGCTACATGCCTCTACCCATATAAAGAAAGGTAACCCCTGATCATGAAGCATCGCTCTGGCTTCCCCCACAATCGACCTGTTCTTTCTCTCTGCTACTCCATTCTGCTCAGGAGTGTAAGGAACTGTCAGCTGTCTCTGAATGCCCTCCTGTCTGCAGAATGCATCGAACTCCTTGGAGGTATACTCACCCCCATTGTCCGATCTCAACATCCGGATCTTCCTCCCCGTCTGCTTCTCCATAAGGGCTTTGAACCCTTGGAAGACTCTCAACACAAGCTTGGACTTCTTGCTCCTCAAGAAGTAGATCCAGGTTTTCCTGGAGTAGTCATCAATGAAGCTAATGTAGTACTCAAAGCCTGTCAAAGACACAGATGACATAGGACCACATATGTCAGTATGGATAATATCTAGCACCCCAGCAGCTCTAGTGTCACAGCTCGGAAAAACAGTCTTGGTGTACTTTCCTAAAGCACACCCCTGCACACATCACTCTGCTCAGTGCTGAACTCTGGTAACCCTGTAACCATGCTCCTCAACACTCTGAGAGCTGGGTGATGTAGGTGGGCCATCCTCCGATGCCAAATCTCACATAGCTCCCTGCTGCTGCTGTGTACTAAAGCACACTATGGCTGAAACAAGAGCTTGTACAGCTTTCCACACCTGACTCCAATGTCCATGGCACTAGACATACCTGTAGCCCTGGGATACACCTGCAATCTCCCATCTGAAAAGCACACCCCAAGACCCCTATCCTCAATGGTGGAAACTGATACAAGGTTCTTCTTCAGCCCAGGGACATACAACACATCCCTCAGAGTCATGAGACTCATCGGCTCCCTCTGAAATGTGATGGTCCCCCGACCAACAGCTCTAACAACGGTGTTGTCTCCAAGGACAACCTCCCGACTCTACCTATCCCAGATAGCTCCGAGAACATCTCTCGAGCTCCAGTCATGTGGCTCAAGGCTCCGCTGTCAATATACCAATTAGAAGAGGTGGATGGACCCCCCTGATGACCTGCCAACAATGAATGCTCTATATCCATATCCATGTCTATGCTGGTGGCTAAAGAGACTCTCTCTCTCTCCATCTGTCCAACATATAGGGAAAAATCCCTCTGAAATGCAACACTAAACTCATCAACCTCTGTTGAGGCTGCTGTCTGTTGTCCCTGTCCCTTCTTCTTCTTCTTGCTTGGACACTGTGAGGCATAGTGCCCAAACGCCTGACATGTATAACACTTGATTTTACTCAAGTCTTTCTTCTACCCACTTTGCTGCTGTTGCTGCTGCTGCTTGGCCACCCTTCTTAGGACCCTTCTTCTTCTTGCCCTTAGCTGCCAAAGCCACATTCTCATCATCAGCCCCACTGTGAGATGTACTACCCTGTACAAGACCTCTCCTGGTCTCCTCCTGCACAAAGTCATCCCAAAGTCTCTCCCAGTCAGGTAGGTTCTCTCTGCCCACTATGGCTTGCACAAAAGCACCCCATGACTTTGAAGCCCCATTCACCGCGGTGCGAACAAGCTCTGTAGGAGCTACCTTCTCCCCAACTGCTGCAAGTTCATCCTGAACTGCAGAAATCCTGGTAAGGTATGCTGTGACTCCCTCACCCCCATTCATCTTTATACTCTTGAGTTTCTCTCTGAGAACCATTTTCCTGTTCTCATTAGAACTCTCATACAAACTGGTCAAGGCTGTCCACATCTCGTGTGCCCTATCCTTGCCTGAAATGTGAGGGATAATGTGGTCTTTAACCGCATCAAGAATGATCCTCCTAGCTTTACAGTCCAGCTTGTTGAAGGCTGAAAGAGCTGCTGCAGCTGTAGATGCAGGTATGACAATCGGATTTGCTATAGTGTTCCTAACTACATCCGGCCATAACTCATTCTCCTCCAATAACAGTGAAATTCTGGCCTTCCACGGCACAAAATTCCCTATCCCATCCAGCCTATCTTCCAATCTAAGTCATGTAGCCATCTCTACACCAACCCAACAAGGTGTTGTTCACTGACAGAAGGTAAAATAACAAAATTTCTGAGTTCTGAAAATTTCTGTGTGTCTGCAAACTATCACTGTTTTCTGCCCCCAAGCTTTGATACCATGTAGAAATTTCTTCCTTTTACTGTTTGCTGGTTTATGTTAACATTTCGTGGTTTTCATTTACAGCCAGTTTTGCATTGGCTGTAAGTTACTTAAGAAATTTGCTGAACAATTAAACACACAGTAAAAATACTAACAGGCTGAAAAACACATTTTCCAAACACACCATAAAATGATAGACTCAGAGATTTTTGGCCAATGGCCCTGGAAAAACCCCCATGGGGAAAAACCAGTCAAAGAGAGAGAGATATTATTATATCTTCAAGATAAAAATCAGACATTCATTTAGTCAAAAATCCAACTTATCTCAACCCAAAAATTTGACCAGCAGACTGTCCTAGTTTTCGTGCATTTGTTGCATCGATTTCTGTGCAAACCTTCTCGGTAAACATGCCAAAAATATCAGCAAATATCAGCCTCGATTTCTGTGTAGAAGAAGAAAAAATCTTCCCTCATTTTTCGTGCCCAGAACAGCAGAAAAAAACGTACTGTATGGACAGCATTAAATGCTGCCGTACTCCTCGAAAACTGTGCCTGAAACCACCTCGATTTCTGTGCAAAAATTAATGCAGCCGTACAGCAATAAATGCAGCCATACCTTCCTCGATTTCTGTGCAAAAATTAATGCATCCGTACAGCATTAAATGCAGGTCGTACCCTCCTCGATTTTTGTGCAGCAATACACCTCGATTTTTGTGCCAGCATTTAATGCTCCTGTACTCCTCGATTTCTATGCCAACTGAAAATCTCTCTTAGCTGGTGTCTTGAAAATCGTGCCCTTCTCTCTTGTTCTCTTCTCTGTTCACTCTCTTCTCCAAAAAATGAAAAAGTGAAATGAAAATTGCCTCCCTCAACCCTTTTTGTCTAAACCCTAAGTGGGAATCTCATCCAACGGTGGAGAAAAATCCAATCCAATGGCTGAGATTCAATGAGAGTAAAAATCCCATTTATTTAAATCACTTAAATAAAATTACTCACCCACTTAAATTTATCAAAAAGTGACTTTAAGTTTATAAAGTCTCATTAAGTAGCTTTTAATGTGAGGGTCACCTTTTTCCCTCTTCTAAGTGACTTAGGCAAAAAGTCACTTAGGGAACAACTGCCTAGGTACAAAAACTAACAATGTGTGGGTAAATAAGACAAGAAAGTTAGTTGATAGGTTGATGGGTTCTCCCTTTGACATTCGGATTTTCCTGTAACGTCCCCGGTGTTGACCCCATTTGCATGATGTATATAATGTAATTAATCGTGGTGAGGAGCTAAAGGCAAAAGCCCCACCATCGATTTGGTTGTGTAGGTTCGGCAATGGGGGATAGTTGCCGATGGTATGTCATGCTATTTGGCACATTATAATTTGGCATCATGTAAATACCCACATCAAATAAAAATAAACCACAACCAGCTACGACAGTGCAACGTTGAATGAAAAGGGTGTGATTCCAAAGGATAAGGGTGTGGGGGGATGTCAACCTTGGTCTTGGGGGGGGAACCAGTGTGTTACCACCTTGTTGATTTTCCACCTTCCCTTGTCTCACCCAAACTCTTTATTGTCTTTTTTTGTTAGTTGGGGCAGTTAATGCTGGTAGTGGTGGTGGGTGTGGCAGGACTACTCATCCTTGCCCACGTACCCACTCCACCAGCAGACTTTCCCTTGATGTCGCATGGGGAAGAAGAAACTCTCTCCCACGTTTCCATTCTTTCTCCTTCCATGGTTGGTTCATGCTCATGCAGGAGCTGAGGGTTGTTCATCCGCGCGCTCAGGACGAGTCTGTTCGTCTTCATGCAGGGACGGTCGCTCCCTTCTCCTCACGCATGAAATCGACATTTTTGGTCTCCACCCTTGCCAGACTGTGAAGGATCACTGGAGCTTTCTTTTTTTGTGGATGGACTGTTGTTTCCCACACTTTCCTGGCCGCATCCTGTTTCCTCACGCGCAGAGGAGGTTCGGCTTCCTCACGCTGGTTTACTCCCAATGCAGGGACGCATGCCGCAGGAGGTCGACTCAGTTCCCTCACGCTCTGGTTGGTTTACTGTGGGTTCATCTCCTCATGCAGGGCTGAGTGAGGAGGGTGTGCGACCTCTGTTCAGGGAATCCTTATGCAAAGGTCGGGTCTATTTTTCCTCACGCACAGGAAGTGGTTCTGCTGGATCTCATGCAACCAGGAGAGGAGCTGCTGATCGACGACCATTCACATTTTCCACAGAGTGGAATCGGGTATGTTTTCCTCAGTGTTATGTGTCCTGGTGCCAGTTCCCTCACGCATAGACCGTAGGAGTCATTTTCCCATGATGTTAGCCATGATCACGGCATTCGTTTTGGGACTGTTGTCTTACCCGGCTTTTGTTGGCTATGGTGTCCAATTACGTTTTGGGCCACTGTGTATCCGTAGGGAGCCGTTCTCTGTCTGTGCCACCTCCTTCAACGACTGCATTGAGGAGCAGTGTGTTGTGGGATTTTAGATGTTGGATAGTTGTTGACTTCCATAACTATTGGCTGAGTTTCCCATGGCTATGCTGGGAGTTCTGTTTTCTTATCCATTTTGGGACTGCGTATAGTTGCCACCATTTTTAGTGTGAGTTTGGGATGCTGATATACCCTGGTTTGGGTATTATTGCTGAGTTGTTTTGGTCACGATAGGGCCAAGAACAACTCTGTGTTGTCTTGTGGCTTGAGCTGTGTTTCACCGGATGGTTGGGATTATCAAGGGGTCATCTTTGCCTTCTTCACAGGGCTGTGAAGGGATTGTGTTGCTATGGTATGCAGTGGTTGGTCTTCGGACTGTGCTGGCTTGGCCGATTGTTGAAGGCCCGGTAAACCCGGCGTTGTTGGTTTGGCTGATTGTATCCCTCGGCTATGTGTAAGCCTGCGTTGACCCTTATCCTTGGAGGAATCATGCCTAGCTCGGGGGTGGCAGTGTTGCTGAGAGATTGATGAGCACGCTGGCCTATGGTTGGGTGGAACGTTGCAGCGACGTAGCTGGTTGCGGGATTCCTCATCAAAAGATAAGTCTAGCTGTCTATATTTCATCTCTATAATATATATATACTGTTTCGTGAGAAGTGATGAACATGATTAATGCTGGAATGTATGTTTGGTTCCGCTGTATGATTGAAGAATTTTGCATTGAGTAACTGTGCATGTAAAATGATGGATTATGCGTCCTATTATGCATCATGTCAAGCTTTTAATTTCAGCATTTATCTCTTATGTTTATGTTCATGGGGTTGTTTTCCCGGTAGTTGTGTGGTGTTTGTCACGTCCTCCTCGCCGGTCAAAGGGATGGGGACATGACAGAGTGGTATCAGAGCTCATGTTGCAGCACGGGCATGAATGGACCACAGAGGAGCAACTGACAGAAGGTAGAATTACCTTCTATGCCCAGCAGAGATCAGAAATTGAGACGGTAGCAAATTTCAAGAAATGGTTCAAGTATTGAGTAGTTGGGACACTAGTGGAAAATAATTCTGCTATAGCAGAAGGCCTAATAGGAAGGACTTCCGACGTAGCAGGAGCATGCTCGATGGAATAGTTGGAAGAAAGCCGAAAAGAAAAATTTGTCTAAGTGTTCCCCATCGGAAGAGTTAGCGAAGTGGACTTCCGTCATTGCGAAAGAGTTAGTGAAGTTGACTTCCGATGTAGCGGAAGAGTTGGTGGAATGGACTTCCGCCGTTGCGGATGGCGAAGCAACTACGCACCCGACGGAAAAGTCCTCCAATCGCCGACGCCGTCGAGGAGGTTAAGGACTTGAAATCGTTGACTGTCGGAGGAAGAAAGTGCTCATGCGCCCGCCATTGCGAAAGCCAAAGTCACTAGGCTTCCGATGTGGAAAGACCACCGACGCCGGGAGTTGAAATTTTCTAAGAAAACAGTTGCCAATCGGAAGAGAAAGTGGTTTGTGCGCCGCCATTGCGGAAGCCAAAAGCACTAACCTTCCGATGAGAAAAGACCGCCTATTCTGCGGAACGGTTAGTTGTTTCGGGAGCCTCCATTTCAGAAGAGCTAGGCAGAAGGACTTTCGCCATTACTAAAGAACTAAGCGAAAGCATGCCTGACGCCGGAACAGTTTGGATAAAGCCGCAAAAAGTTTGACTAAGTGTTCCGCATCGAAACAATTAACTGAGTTAACTTCCACCGTTGCAGAAGAGTTTGTGAAGTTAACTTCCACCGTTGTGGAATAAATTGTGAAGTGGGCATCCACCGTTGCAGAAGCGAAAGTGTTACGGCTTCCGACTAGAAAGGCTGCAGACGTCGATCGGAAGGAGAAAGCATTTCGGGAGCCGCCGTTGCGGAAGCGAAAGCGTTACGGCTTCCGAATAGAAATGTCGTCGATGCCAATCGGAAGGAGAAATTGTTTCGGGAGCCGCCGTTGTGGAAGCGAAAGCGTTACGGATTCCGACTAGAAAGGCTTCCGACGCTGATCAGAAGGAGGAAGCATTTCGTGGGCTGCCGTTGTGGCTGTAGATGAAGTTGTTTCACCGATGGAAAGAATATGTCAAGTTTCCTTGACCAATTTTGGTGGTTACAGAATCGTGCCAATCTCCCGTAGTTCTAGTACATTCATTCGCAGACAGTACCCACGCAGCTCACTTTGCTGTCAAATATCCTGTGGCCTTTAGGTTTTTTAAAGGCCTTTGTTGCCGCTGCCAGAGAGATTGAAGGGTCACGCCTCTACCCCATTTCAACCCATGTATCAGGCTTTCTATGGGCCTCCTATTTTGCCCTGTGCTGTAATTCGATATATCTGGGGGAGATTCGGAGACGTGCTATCTTATGGAGAAGAGGGGCTTGATCATCTTCCCTAGTTTAAAGGGAAAGTTACATTCAATGGGCAAGAATTCGAATCAGAGGGATTTCGCAAGAAACAAAAGGGATGCCAAAAATGCAGCTGCCAAAGTGGCTCTGAGATCATTAGAAGAATGTGAAAATTCTACATTGCAATGGGAAAACCAACGATGACATGGACCCAGATGAATATGTTGCTGAAGCTGATGGATGTGACTAGCAACCCTCTGGAGAAAGGGATAGAGCAACAAGTCCATAGCAAAAGTTGGTGAGCAAAATTCTGCAATCTCCTGCCAGGACCAACCAAATTGGTCATGTTACGGGTGTAAGTACGATCTATGCAGGTAAGATTTTGTTTATGACAAATTCCATGGATTGGTACAGGATAGTCATGATCAATTGGCTGCCAGAAATGCTCTATGGAATAGCAAGGTGGTATGAATGATATGCCTGTGAAGTAAGGAGTATCTAAACACTTCATTTAATTGCATGAATGCTGTGACTATACCTTGCAATGTTAATATGATAATGATTGCATGAAGTAAATGAGATTTGATAATACTGATGTGGCTAACATCTGGAAGTATTTGAATTTTATAAATTCTGAAAATGCTTCAGTAATGGTTGTAGCAATGAAAAGGTTGTATGCATCCAGACTTACCAAGTGTTTGGTTGATTGAAGCTCAGGTTTCAGGTAGATTATTTCGAGCATGGCAGTGAGATGTTTCAGGTAGATTATTTCAAGCATGGCAGTGAGAGGTAAGACCCTGACCAATGCCAAAATATACCATATGAAAGAGCCAAACCTTGTGAGAAGAGTCTCATGGTTGTGAAAATAGTTGGCATGCTTAATGAGTTGTTAAATTTGAATTACGAATTTCGGATTTAAGAATTGCTGACGACTACTAATCATTGTTGGCTTGTATGAGATTGTGTCAGGAGGGACGCATGGTAAGTGGGTATGCATGTTATGTTAGTAAGCATGAAATTGTAATAGGCATAGTAGTGCTGCTTACAAGAGACCCACAATTGAGCAAGTCAATTTCTGTAGTATATGAAATTGCAATTTCTTATTGAATTTGATTGCTAATGTCATTGCTTGGTTATGGAACGATCAATTTGGATTGTGGTATCAGGTAATGATTGACTGTTTGGCTATTTGATGAATGTGTCAGGGGTACACACTACAGGAAGACCATGTGCGATGGCCTGCAGAAGCCAAACTTCATGGGAAGGTTTTCCCTTGGAAATGGGTTTCGGGTGAAACACCATTGGACATTTTGAAAATGTCTCGTCTGCACTGCATGTTTGGTAAACAACATGAGTGAGATGGTATAGATTATGTCGGTAAGACATGTGTGGATATGAAACGTAAAAAGGAAGCAGGGATGGGGGCTTGGTTTGCTTAAACCTGGTGATTGGAAACCACATAGACAGAGCTAGAGGGTTGACTTTCTTCTTCACAACCCCGGGATAGCACTAGAAGGGAATGCAGGGCCTGAGGGACTGAGTAGCAGAGAAGGGACTGATTCCTTGTGTTGGGTGTGTGTGGGTGTCTTAGAATTCGGGCTAGTTCTGGTGTAGGTGTTCCTAGCTCTGCAACAAGCTCACCAGCTTAACATTCAGCCTTTCTCGACTCCTTGACGGTGCCTAACAGATATAAAGGCATACTGCGACGGCAAATGGATAAGTGTTCTGTAACCCTTGCTATGAATATGCATGTTTAATTATTAAATTCCATATGCAGAACATGTTTTGATTTAGTATCCATTATGACCGAATGATATGAAACGTGATTATAGCTTTAGAGCAATAATGCTGATGAGTTTGCTTGTATTGCTTGTGTTGCTTGTGTTGATAGGCTAAAGGTAAAGGTAAAAGGTAAAGGTAAATGGGTGTTGTGAGGGGTTGCGAAGTAAGGTTTATTGTGATATCACGGCATTCATTTTGGGACTGTTGTCTTCCCCGACTTTTGTTGGCTGTGGTGTCCAATTACGTTTTGGGCCACTATGTATCCGTAGGGAGTTGTTCTCTGTCTGTGCCACCTCCTTCAGTGACTGCATTGAGGAGCAGTGTGTTGTGGGCTTTTAGATGTTGGATAGTTGTTGACTTCCATAAATGTTGGCTAAGTTTCTCATGGCTATGCTGGGAGTTCTATTTTCTTATCCATTTCGGGACTGCGTATAGTTGCCACTGTTTTTAGTGTGATTTTGGGCTGCTGATATGCCCTAGTTTGGGTGTTATTGCTGAGTTGGTTTGGTCATGATAGGGCCAAGAACAACTCTGTGTTGTCTTGTGGCTTGAGGTTTGTTTCACCAGATGGTTGGGATTGTCAAGGGGTCATCTTTGCCTTCTTTACAGGGCTGTGAAGGGATTGTGTTGTTGTGGTATGCAGTGGTTGGTCTTCGGACTATGCTGGCTTGGCCGATTATTGAAGGCCTGGTAAACCCAGCGATGTTGGTTTGGCTGATTGTGTCCCTCGGCTATGTGTAAGCCTGCGTTGACCCTTATCCTTGGAGGAATCATGCCCAGCTCGGGGGTGGTAGTGTTGCTGAGAGATTGATGAGCACGCTGGCCTATGGTTGGGTGGAACATTGCAGCGACATAGCCAGTTGCGGGATTCTTCATCAAAAGATAAGTCTGGCTGTCTATATTTCATCTCTATAATATATATATACTGTTTCGTGAGAAGTGATGAACATGATTAATGCTGGAATGTATGTTTGCTTCTGCTGTATGATTGAAGAATTGTGCATTGAGTAAATGTGCATGTAAAATGATGGATTATACGTCTTGTTATGCATAATTTCAAGCTTTTAATTTCAGCATTGATCTTTTATGTTTATGTTCATGGGGTTGTTTTCCCGGTAGTTGTGTGGTGTTCGTCGCGTCCTCCTCGCTGGTCAAAGGGAAGGGGACGTGACATTTCCCCATTGGCTCAAGGTTTGAATACCCCCCCCTTATCCTTAGGAAATCATGCCCCAATCTCTTTTAATGTTGCTTTGGCATAGCTGATTGTGGGTATTTTAATTGAATTGCATATTTACATGATGTCCAAAATTATAATGTGCCTAGCAATGTTTTTTAATCGTCGAAATGTAAAATGCTTAATCGATGGTGGGGAATGTTCCTTTAGATCCACACCACAATTAAATACAATATTTACATCATATACATTTTTAATGCAAACGGGGTCAAAACCGGGGTGTTACATTCCCCTTCCCCTTCAATAGCACTGTCCTCGGTGCTTTACAAAATTGAACAAAAATGCTACATTGGTACCACCCTCAGTGTTCCGCAGAATTGAAAAAAAATGGATGTGTCAATCGCATGGCATCCTCCATTTCCCATGTAGCCTCTTCAGGACCGTAGTTCTCCCATTGCACCTTTACTACCCTATGGCTCGGTTCCGGAGCATTGTGACCTTCCTGTCAAGGATGCATGTTGGCTCAATTTGGAACTCTCCCTCGGGTTCCACCTGAATCATATCCCAATTTATCACATGGTTATGATCATGTATATATTTCTTAAGCAAAGAAATATGAAAAAAATTATGAGCTCTAGTGCTAGCAGGAAATGCAAGTCTATATGAAACTGGTCCTATTCTTTCAAGCACTTCAAATGACCCACAATATCTAGGTGACAACTTGGCACAAATTCTAAGATTCAAGGAACTCTTCTTTTCCCTCACTTTGAGGTAAACATGATCCCCAAGACTGAACTCTCTGTGCACCCTATGCTTATTTGCATAGCTTTTATGTCTGTCCTGGGCTACTTTCAGATTCTACCTGATCTTTACAACCTCTTGCTCCATCTCCTTGAGAAATTATAGCCTAAGGACAATCCTATTCCCTGTATTATCCCAAGTCACTGGTGTCCTACACCTCCTACCATACAAATCTTGATATGGGCTCATCCCCAAGGATGCTTGTTGTCCATTGTTATAAGAAAACTCTACCAAGTGTAAATAATCTTCCCACTTGGTTTGTTTGTCCATCACATACATGCGAAGCATGTCTTCAAGAACCTGGTTAACTATTTTTGTCTGCCCATGAGTCTAAGGATGGTAGAAAGTGTTGAAGTTCAACTTTGTACCCAAATCCACAAACAACCCCTTCCAAAAATTGGAAGTGAACTTGACATCTCTGTCAGAGACTATTGCCTTAGGAAATCCATGCAATTTGCAAATCTCCTTCATGAATATTTTTGCAATGTCATCAGTCTTATGTGTGGAATTAATCGATATGAAATGTGCTGCCTTTTTTAACTTGTCCACTAAAACCATGATGGAATCATGTTTTCTCCAACTTATTGGCAATCTTGTAACAAAATCGATGGAAACAACGTCCCACTTCCATTCTGGGACTGGAAAATGCTGCAACAAACCTGTTGGGTGTTGATGCTCGACCTTCACCTGCTGATATTTCATGCACATTGAGATATATTCATCCATGTCCTTTTTCATTCATGGCCAAAAATACTGCTTCCTGGATGTAGCAATTGTGTTCTGATATCCGGGGTGACCAGAATATGGAGCTTGATGGATCTCATCCATTACTACTCTCCTCAAATATGCTACATTCAGAATATAAATTATGTTCATATAAGTAAGAATCCCATATTCTTCCAATTTATATCCCTCATACCTCTTCTCCAGACTTTGTTGCTGCAACTTGTCATTGACCTGTGTATACAATTCATCTTCAGCAACATGATTAACAATCTGCTGCCTCAAATCTGATTGGAAAACACTAAGAGATGCCACATGCATTTCCTGCACCTTTTTGCTGAGTGCATTAGCTACCTTATTCTCTTTTCCTTTTATGTGTTTGATTTCAAAATCAAACTCACATAAAAACTCCAGCCATCTAGCTTGCCTATCATTTAATGTGGGCTGATCAAACAAATAATTCATACCACAATGGTTTGTCCTTACCTCAAATATTCTTCCCATCAAGTAATTCCTCCACATCTTAAGAGCATGTACTATGGCTGCAAGTTCTAGATCATGAGTGGCATAGTTATTCTCATGCTCCTTCAACTTTCTTGACTCATAACATATCACGTGGTTGTCTTGCATAAGGACTCCTCCAAGCCCTTGACCGCATGCATCAGTACACACCACAAAATATTTTTCTGGGTTTGCAATATTCAATACTGGTGCACTTGTGAGAAGATTCTTCAACAACTGGAAGCTTTCTTCAGACCTCGGTGTCCATTCAAATTGTATTCCCTTCTTTTGCAAAGAAGTGACTAGATGTGAAACCTTGGAGAATCCTTCAATGAATCTCCTGTAATATCATGCAAACCCCATAAAATATCTTACATCTGTCACATTTTCTGGAGCAGGCCAATTCATAATGGCTTCAATTTTCTTAGGGTCTACATATATGCCCTCATCGGAGATTGAAGCCATGCATACAGCTTATGCTCCCTGAGCAATTGCAATGTCAATCTCAGATGTTCTTCATTCTCTTCCTCACTCTTAGAGTAAATAAGAATGTCATCAAGGAAAAGAAGAACAAACTTGTCCAAATACCTGTTGAAGTCACTATTCATAAGGCACATAAATGTAGCTGGTGCATTTGTGAGACAAAATGGTACCACTACAAACTCATAATGTCCATACCTTGTTCTGGAGGTTTTCTTATGAATGTATTCATCCTTGATTCTTACTTGATGGTAACCAGACCTTAATTCAATCTTGGAAAATACCTTTTCTCTCATTTGATCAAAGAGTTCATCAATCCTGGGAAAAGGGTATTTATTCTTCACTGTGAATTTATTCAGCTGTCTGTAATCAATACACAACCTGAGTGTACCATCTTTATTCTTCACAAACCCAACTAGTGCTCCCCAAGGAGACACACTCGGCCTGATATACTTCTTCTCCAACAACTCTTGCAGTTGCATCTTCAGCTCTAGCATTTCTGGTGTACTCATTATGTAGGGTGTCTTGGACATTGGTGCTACTCCTGGCACAAGTTCAATTGTGAAATCAATGTCTCTCTTTGGAGGAAGCCCTGGAATCTCATCAGGAAACACATCCCTGAATTCCTAGAACACATGAAATTCCTCCAACCTAGGAGTCTCATTCACTGTTTCCTCCAAAATATGAGCTACATACAATTGGAAACCTTTCCTACAGAACTTCTTCAGCTGCATTGCTGAAATCTGCCTCACACAAATCACCTTGGGAATGCCTCTTACAACTCTTGGGTTCCCTTCTTCATCCATTCATTCAAAATTATTATTATAATAGTCAAGCTTAACTTCATGAGATTCTAACCAATCCATTCCAATTAGAATGTCATAAGAACCAAGTGATAGAACATTTAGATCTACATAAGTGACAAATCCATTCATTACCAATGGACATTTCTCTACCACTTCACTAACCTTTCTCTTAGTTACAGTGGCCAGCTGAACTAACCATGATTTACTATGCTTTAACTTCTTAAAAGCACAAATATCAACTACTCTAGGAGTAATGTAACTATGAGTAGAACCAGGGTCAATCAAAACAAAAACATATTGCTCAGCAATCTTACCTGCAACCTCAACCATGGTTGACTGGTGGTCTTCCTCATGGTCCTCCAGTGCTGCATAAATCCTAGGGACATCCCTTGCTACTTGACCCACTATTTCTGCTTCTTGAATGTTGTAACTTGGCCTTGTATTCCCATCCTCAAGTGGACAATTCCTGTGCATGTGTGGTCCTCCAAATTTCCAACATTGGAGTGGTTCTTTGTTGTGTTGTGGATCTCTCGACTTTTCTCCTACCATTGTAGTTGTCTTACTCGCAGCTTGTGATGGTTTCTTCTGTTGATTCCTGAAGTTAGAAGGTTTGAAACATTTCTTTCTTTGGTCAAACTTCTCATTCTTTTTTCCCTTCCATGTCTTATGGTAATTGGGTTTTCCTTTTCTTTGCTCATAGCAATACTTAGCTTTCCTTATCGCTTCTTCCAAAGTTCTAGGTTCATAAAAATCAATTCTGTCTTTGTAAGGCTAAGGAAATCCACTCAAGAAATGTTGGATTTTCACCTTCTCATCTTTGATGTACCTAGCATACCTCAATAGTTCCAAAAAATTATTTGCATACTCTTCCATGGTCTGCTGTCCCAATCTCAGCTCATGGAATTCTTTAATATTATCATCATAGTACCTGTCAGAAAGATACTTCTACTTGAAATACTTCTGGAACTGTTTCCACGCAATCTTCCTTTCATTAATCTTCTTTACTTTCCTAAAGTGCTCCCACCATATGGATGCTCTTCTAGTCAAATGTAAAATGGCTACCCTAGCCTTCATATTCCCAGAGTAATCTTGGACTTGGAAATATTTCCTCATCCCAAGAAGCCAAGCTTTGGCTTCTTGACCATTCTTTACCTCACCATTGAAGGTAGGCATCCTTGCCTTCTCAAATTCATCATGTGAATGGTTCTGGTAGCGCCTCTTTTTCTTATTCTTGTGAGAAGAAGAACTTGAACCACCAGTGGATCCTTCAAAGTTAGATGACCCACTAGGAGATATCTTTCTTCTTCTAGCAATGATTTTACTTCCTTCTGGTCTTATTGTCCAGTCCCAGATTTCATCTTCATCTGGATGTCTATCAAACTTTGCAGCATGGCCACACTCAGCTGATTCTGCTCCTCTTAAGCCATAACCAATATTTCATTATCTGCCCTATAACTTTGCATTTCCACCCTTAGGCTTCTCATGTTGGCTAGAAAATTTGGGGGAGTATCTTGAAATCTTCTCCCATTAGACTCTGTCTCAGCATTTCCCACATAGATGTTTTCCCCCATGACATCTTCCTCATACTCATTTGGGTTCTATGCATCATCATACATGTCATAGGTTCTCATGGCTCAGCCAAACCAACTTTAGCGAACTGCACTATCTGGAATGTTTCCCTTTGAAGGTGACTATAATTTTACAAAATGTGTTAATAAACAAAATTGTTAGCTGCATAACATTCATATGAATTTATACATTATTGACCTAATTTTGGAAAATTCCTATATTTACAACTTTGTCACAACACAAAATTTTCTTTTCATAAAGAACGACTTTCTTTGCGGAAATTTTTTTCTTTTCATAAAGAATGACTCTCTTTGCGGAAAAAAAAATTACTTTTCTTCCAACGGAAAAAACTTGCTGACTCTTCTGTCGTTGCGGGAAAAAGTTCAATTTTCTTCCCACGACAGAGGCTTGCTGACTCTTCCACCACGTCAGAAAAATTTCTTACTTCCATCCACTACATCGAAAAACTTTTTGACTTTCATCCGCTGCGCTGCGTTAGAAAAATTCTAGGATTTCTTTCGATGGATCCTTCCGCTACGTCGAAAAACTTTCTGACTTCCATCCGCTGTTGCGGAAGACTTCCCAAGTTTTCCTTCCACTGTTGCGGAAAAATTTTAGACTTTTCTTCAATTTTCCATACTTAGAAAAATAAAATTCTTCTCCCCACTCATCAATGAAGGTTTTAACTTCTTCCTGACATGTGTCGGGTCAAACCCTCTTCTTCTGTTGACACACATTGGCTCGATTCTTCCTCTTTCGCCACTACACAATGACTTTCTTTTCCCCTTTCTGCCGACACACAGCAGCTCATCCCTGGCTTACTGATCCGACATGTCAGATCAACTTTATTCTAACTGAGTTGGCATGCGTCGGTGAATTCTAGGCGGCTCCATCCGCTATGTGGGTAAAAAGCAGGAAACGTAGCCATCATATTGACTCAACTTCATCTTCTTTTTGTCAACAAACAAACACTTAGAAAAATTTTGAATTATTCTATTGTTAGCTTATCTCAGCTGAACATAGGGGATGATTCATCATGGCCCATTGAGGCCCAAAGCTGCAACATCAGCTCTGATACCACGTTGTCATGTCCTCACCCTTCTACCAGAGAGAGGACATGACTATGCTACTATCAGTCTTGGAAATATAGCCCCATGAACGTAAAATAAAAATGCATTGAAATAGAAGATACATATGCAGATGTATAAATAATTAACATACAGTGAAAGAAAAACACATTCCATTCAAGCATTCATCATGTTCATACTAATTTATAAAACAAATGCAGTTGCAAGGATTTAAACACAAGAAATACTTATCTTGAAAGAAGTTTGTCCCATAACCAGCTACGTTGCTGCAATGTTCCACCCAACCATAGTCCAGTGTGCTCATCAATCTCTCAACAACACTTCCACCCCTGATTTGGGAATGATTCCCACAAGGAATAAGGGAACACTAGAAGGCTCACACATAGCCAAAGGTATATCAAAATTCAGCCAAGCCAAACAAAGTTGGGTTTATCGGGCTGCTAAGGAACTGGAAAGGTTGAACTGTTAAGCTAGTGAGCTCAACCATAGAGCTATAGACACCTGCACTAGATCAAGCTTGACTCCTAAAGCATCTACACACCCAACACAAGGAATCATGCCCTTTTCTACTACACAGTCCCTCAAGCTATTGCTTCCATTCTAGTGCTATTTAGGGTGTGCAAGGAAGAAAACTAGCCCCTTTAGAGTTGTCTATGAGGTTCCCTTCCTACAATAGGTTTATCAAGCTTGTTTAGACCCAATTCCACTCCAACTCAGTTCACACCAAAGCCAAAAGATGCACCCACAACACAATATGATGTATGGGTTTGAGGAAAGAGAGTTTGGGCAACAAAACGAATTGCCAAGATGGGTAAAAACATCCCCCTAACAGCAATTAGATTTCCAAAAATGTTTATGGACTTCACATGGCCAAAATAGACTCAACAACACCCAAAAATCATGGGTCTCTTCTCCCACTCACTGGACATTACCAAAAAACAATTTTCAGCTTGGAAAACAATGGGGAAATGCAACAAAACTGTGGGGGAGGAAACCCAGCCACTGCTCATTATGAAAATGATTTCCCAGCCTGAGGAAAATGAAGAAAATGACCCCCAACATGAAGGAAAACACATAGCATACAAAAACATCAAGAAAACCAGCTTTCCAAGCTTCCACTGCATCAGGAAATGGAGGACGTGGGTGAACCATCAAATGGGAATGCAATTTTAGGTGTTAACTTTCCCCAAAAGTCAAAATCACGTTTCCCAAAAACTGATGGTTTCTCCACTTCGAATTTGGGCTGCCATACCTTTCATATCCCATGCAATAACCAACTCAACCAATTTATGGCAAAACTAAATGATTGGGTGAATAAGACAAGAAAGGTAGTTGACAGCTTGATGGGTTATCCCTTTGAAATTTGGATTTTCCCCATTGGCTCAAGGTTTGAATACCCCCCCCCCCCTTATCCTTAGGAAATCATGCCCCCATCTCTTTTAATGTTGCATTGACATAGCTGGTTGTGGATATTTTAATTAAATTTCATATTTACATGATGTCTAAAATTATAATGTGCCTGGCTAGCACGGAATACCACTGGCAACGATTTTTAATCATTGAAAGGTAAAACACTTAATCGATGGTGGGGATTTTTCCTTAAGCTCCACCCCATGATTAAATACAATATTTACATCATATACATTTTTAATGCAAACGGGGTCAAAACTGGGGTGTTACACCGCATCCTCCCCATAGCTCGCATGGTCCTTCGGACTGGAGTACTACCTCTGGCCATGTTGTTCCATTGTCTTTCCACACATTTGCATCACAAGGCTACGCGCCTCCTTACATGTCGGCATGTTATGTACCACCTTATTTGTCCAGTGATCAATCTACTTATCAGTCCTATAACTATGGCTATGTTGCACGTGAGTCTCAAGGTATTCTGAATTACAACATTCCCATGTACCCTTTTATGGGTCAAGCGGGAGGAGGCTATTATCCCACTAGCCAAGGTCATGTTTTTTACAAAAACCAGACATACATGAACTAGTCTTATCAAAGAGTGTGGAACCAGATGAATCAACCTAGGCTCCCTCTCTTAGCAATGCTAAATTTTCCTGATTTATCGATATTGACCAATGATCCGGTATCTCATGATCCAACATGGTCAGCTGTCCCCGCCAAGATTCCTTCAGACATTCCAAAATTTGAAGGTGGGGGTGGTGAATACCGTGGTGATTACATTACTACTCTCCACCTATGGTGCTCTTTGAATTCATTGAACCATGATTCCTTTCGTTTACGACTATTTCAATGCACCCTCACAGGTCCTGCGATGAAATGGTATATAGAGTTTCTAGGGGGCACATATTGGACATTCAATGACTTAGCCATGACCTTTCTCAACCACTTCCAGCTACCTGTGCATTACGATGCTAGTAATGAAATCTTGTAGACATTTCAGCAAGATAAATCCACACATATTTCTAACCATATTCAAGAGTGTCATAGACAAAAGCGGTTGATTAAGGCCAACATTCCACCAAAGTTTCTCTTGGAATGGTTCCTCAAATCGTTATTTCCATATATAACAAAGGATGTTTCTACATCCAGAGTGATGAATGAGGAGCAGGCTACCTTTCAATATTAGCAACTAGATTTGATTTATGCTCAGTCTAGGCTCTTATATGATATTATTCTGAACGCATCGATGTCCAATTTCGATCCTAAGTTCAAACCTGGGCCACATGCTGATGGCATTGTTGGCTCTGCGAGTACTAAACTCGTAGACTCGGTTACAAATCAAATGAAAATTTTGTCTATTAACCAGCCTACGTCGGGAAAAGCTATGACTTTGTCTCATCCCACCCAATCAATGTATGTACACTTAGTGCAATCATTGAACCAGAAAGGTAACCAACAACCTGGATGAAATAAGAAAAAGGGAAGAAATAATCGTAAGGGTGGGAATAGGAACATAAATGCTAATGATGAAAAGAATGATAATAATGCTAGGGGGGACAAGAAGTCTAAATGTAAGGTCAATTTCCCTTGAAATATTTGCAGGGAAGATCACCTCACTTGCTTGTGCCCTTGTATGGAAGATACCTCGAAATTCATTGCACAGAGCCCAGCTGTGTTGATGGATCCTTTACCACACAATCAAAATATGAATTCGAGGACCGTGGAACTCGGAAGTGCTTCTGGTGGGAATCAAAACCCATCGAACACTGAAAGTGGCCATGGATGCATCAACATGATGTCCACCGAGAATGTTATGACATGAGCCAAGGATTATGGTTCGTCGCAACCCAACCTAGGGAAATAAACTACTCCCCCTGAGACCCCTTTGCACATTGATAAGCCTAGTGGCAAGCTTGAAGTTCCACCTCGCATTCCTAAGGGAGTCTTAAAGCGTTTGGGGAACAATCCTAATTCTTGAGCCACTCAACACTATTCCATTGTTGAGGATTTGCGCCAGACTCCTTATGCGACGTCTGCCTTAGAATTCCTTCAGACTTTCCCTTCGTAGAGGAAATATTTGTTGTCTTCTCTTGGGGTGGTTCATTCGCATTCTTCCATAGTGATTAAATTTGAAACCCATGAACTCCAAACTCATTTGCATTACCATGTGGCTCTCCTTGTCCACATGGAGTGTATGAACAATACCATTAAACGCATAGTGATTGATGAAGGCGTTGCAGCTTCTGTGATGTATTTATCCTGTTGGAAGAGGTTAGGTTTTCCTACGTTGTCGAAATATGGAACCATGTTGACTACTTTTTATGGGAGATATTTTCGGCCGCATGGGATACTTCCTTATATCGAGGTCTAATTGGGAGGGAAGACCATGTTGATCGAGGTCAAGGTGGTTGAAGTGCCCCTTGACTATAATCTTCTACTGGTTTGTAATTGGATTTATAATATTAAAGCAGTTGCGTCGTATCTCTTTTGAGTTGTTTGTTTCCCTTTTGAACATAGGATATTCATGGTCACACAAAAATATTTTGATAATTGCGGTATGAAAGCATCACTGGGAGCTACTCTCCCGGTCATCGATAATTCTCAGTCAACAAATGAGAATGTTGGGGTGGTAATGTATCCATCATTGATGAGAACTTTCAATATTTCTGCACCAATTCTTACAATAGGTTGCAGCCTTGGTATTGAATCATCATCCTTGAGTTCTATTCCATTTCGCATTTCACATTTGGAAGACCCTTGGAGTCTCCCTTCTCTGAGCACTTCAGATGAAGATCCTAGACCTACCAGGATAGACATGTCATTATCTACAGCAATGATTGCATATCAAGCCACTCTTGGTCCTGTTGTAGATCCTAGCCCTTCATCTTCATGGATGGAGGAGGATGAACTGTATGCACTGCGTTCTTGGGTAGTTTCTTCATCACACTCTCATGATTTATTTGATAATGCTTTTTCTTTGGATGAATTCGTCCTTGAAGCCATGAATGGCTTAGATGGGCCTTGGGAGGAGTTACACCATCACTCTTACTTTCTCCCAGAGCTTGACCATATTGAGTGTGATGACTATAGGGAGATCCTTAGTGAGAAAGTTGATAGGCCCATGGTTCCATTAGGCTCTCCTAGTAAGTTTTTCGAAGGAAACATGGCTAATTTATCTCCAACTATTCCTATAAACATTTCTTGCACTCCTGGCAAAATTGAAAAATATGTACATTGGGGAGGATCGTTCCCTTGATGAAATTGAGGCATACACTAAGATTTTCAAAGCATTTTGATATTTTTTTTCTTAGCCATATGATGAAATGCCAAGAATAGACCCTCACATTGTTGAACATGAGATTAATACCTATCCAGATGCTAGAACTGTTCGATAACACTTACGAGCGATGAATCCCCGTAAGGAACCTTCTATTAAGGCAGAGATAGAGAAGTTGCTCAAAGTTGGATTTATCTATCCTGTTCTCTTGACTGAGTGGGTATCCAATCTTGTTCTCGTTGATAAGAAACATGAGACTATCCGTGTATACACTGATTTTTGAGACTTGAACAGAGCTTTTCCTAAAGATAAATTTCCCACGCCATTCATATATCATATTTCAGATGAGTGTGCAGGAAGCGAGGTGTTGTCGTTCATGGATGGATTTTCATGGTATAATAAAATTCAGATCAAACCTGAGGATCAACATAAAACGGCTTTCATTTGTCCTTAGGGTACGTTTGGATACCGAAAAATTCCTTTCGGCCTTAAAAACCCTGGAGCTACTTTTCAATGGGCTATGACCTTCACTTTTCATGACCTTAAGTGGAATATTGAAGTGTATCTCAATGATTTAGCTACTCACTCTCGTTTGAGAGTGGATCATCCTGACCACCTACGCTTGGTTTTCTAAAGATGTCATTGATATCAAATCTGGTTAAATCCTCAAAAGTGCATCTTTTGCATGAAAGTAGGTCTCTTACTGGGGTTTATCATTTCTAAGGAGGGAATTAGGGCCAACCCTCTTAAGGTTGAGGTAATACTTCTATTGTTTCCCCCGTGCACGATTGGACATCTTCAAAGTTTGCAAGAGATGGCTAACTTCTTGCCAAGGTTTGTTGTCAATTTTTCCAATTTGACTAAGGATTTCATGCACCTTTTGAAGAAAGATACACCCTTTATCTGGGATGAGCGAGCCCAGGAGTCTTTCAATGCATTGAAGAAAGCCTCGGCATCGACCCCCATGCTTAGTCCACCCTACTATAGCCATAATTTCTTATTATATGTGGTCGTGTCTCAAGAGACAATTGGTATGGATTTGGTTCAAGAGGATGAGGAGCTCCAAGAGCATGTTATCTATGATCTCAGTCGAAAAATCATTGATGTGGAACTTCGTTATAATCACGTAGAGAAGCTAGACTTAGCTATATTCCATGCGGTTCAGCAATTGAGACATTACATACTCCTTCGTTAGACTTTGGTTGTGGCTCACATCAATCCATTTCAGTTCGTCCTCACCAAACGAATGATAGGGGGAAAATACAATAAGTGGATTGTGGTTTTGCAAGAAATCGATCTCGAGTTTGTTTCAACAAAGTCAAAGAAATCGTTGATTTTTGTGGAGCTCATATCAAATTTTCCTAGTTTGGATGAAGTTGAGGTTCATGAAGACTCTTTCATGGATGAGCATATTTTTCTCATTTAAAATATGGACCCATGGTATGGGGATATTATCATCTATTATCAAACTTTGAAGGTCCATCCTCACCTCTCATGGGATGAGCATCGACGGTCACATCATTTAGCTAATAATTACCTCATCATTGGTGACACTTTGTATCGGCATGGGGTTGATTCCATTTTACATCGATGTTTAACTCATGAGGAAGTTGAGGTTGTGCTGAATGATTGCCACAGAGGGGCATGTGGTGGTCATTTATTTGGGATTGCTACATCCCAAAATATTTTGAGAGAAGGTTATTTTTGGTCATCGATCTTCAAATATTGTGTCAATGCGGTCAAGCGGTACCACACTTGCTAGGTGTTTTCATGGAATATGTGCTCACATCCTTCCTCGTTACATATGATTATCACCGTTGGTCCCTTCACCAAGTGGCGGGTTGATTTTATGGACTGCAACCTAGCTTCGGCTGGGGGGAATCATCATATCATAGTGGTTGTTTATTAATTCATGAAATGGGTAGAGGCTATTCCCACTATCAAAGGCGATGGTGAGATAGCCACGCATTTTGTTTTCAATTATATTATCACCCAGTTTGGTATCCCGAGGGAGCTTGTCACTAACCATGGCAGAACTTTCAAAACAAGATGATGGCTAAGCTATCTTTGAATTTGGGATATAAACAAGAGCACTCCTCTTCTCATTATCCTCAAAAGAATGGACAGGTTGAAGCTATGAATAATTCCCTTAATTCCATTCTCCAAAGAACCATCACACAAAGAAAGACTAATTGGCATATCATGTTGTATCCGTCTTTGTGGGTTTACCGAACCACGGTTAAGAATACCACCGGATTTTATCCATATCAGTCGGTGCATGGGGTGGACTCAATTTTAATGATTAAATGTGAAATGCCTTCTTTGAAGCTAGTTGTACAACTTTTGCCAGGAAATTCTGAATTAGAGGAACGTCTAGTCCACTTAGAGCAACTTGATGATCAGCGTCGAGATGCCTCGGTGTCTCTTAAGGTAAACAAGCATCATGTTAAGGCTTAGTATGATAAGACTATCCGTCTGCATAATTTTAGTGAAGGTGAATTGGTCCTCTCATATGACCAAGATAGTGAACCATTAGGGGCAGGAATTTTCAACCCTGTGGCATGGGTCTTACATAGTCAAAAAAGTGTTAGAGAAAGGGGCTTACGAGCTAGTATATTACGAGGGGATAGCCTTGGTAGAGCCTAGAAATGGGATCTATCTCAAAAAATACTACGTGTAATTCTCAGTCGAGGCTCATACTTTGTATATTATTGTACAGTTGCATAGTTTATTTTTGGTCTCCATGTGGTGATCAGGTTTGTTGACTTTATTCTATTTGTTGTAGATGTCGACAGAGTCTTCAGTATATGTGGGATATGCTGACGGTGCTAGCCACCACACCTAGAACTCAGCTTTAGTTGCTTGGGTGATCTATATACCTATGGGTTAGGTTTTGTCTTCAAGAGGTGTATGTCTCCGGCCTTCATCGAACAATATTTCTGAATATAGTGCAATGATTAAGTTATTACGCGATGCCATATCTCATGATATTGAGGTATATATTGACTCACAGTTAGTGCTATTACAGTTAAATGGTGTGTCTTGTGTTAGAGATCCAACTTTATTACGAATATTCTTGCAAGTAAGGTTGTTAGAACGATAATTTGAAAACATTACATACATTCACATTCCTAGGAACTACAATCATGTTGTCGATTCATATGCAAATTACTTACTAGATTAGCATTTGATACACAAACAATGAAGCATTCACATCACATTCACACATGTAAATATAAATAACCAATCATCATAAGTTTTTTTCATTAAAATATAGTCCAAAAAAGTGGTGTCATAATACATAATGTCATGATACGAAAATGGGGCTTTCAAAGCCACCAAAATTTACTACACAGTCTATACAAAAAGTACATCTAGGCCTCTAATCCTATGGAGCAGGGTCTTGATCATGAAAACACACGAAATCTCTAGCTAGCTGTCTAGGAGGAAGTAAACCACAAATATACTCCTCAATTGTGAGGCCACCTCCAACCCCACGAGCTCGTAGATTGACTACCTTCCATCTGTGCGATAGTCCAATAATAAAATAGATATCCTCAACCTCAAGGCTGAGGGGCATCCCATCGATCTGGAATGTTTCTGTATACGGATCCCAATATTCCATAAATATCTAGAGCAGTCTTGGTTTATCCCTCAATATGCCAAGACACCAAAACTTGTATAAGCCACATGCCCTCAAAGCTTGTTGGGCCATCATATCAACTTGCACGACCCTTTCAACATATTCATGTTCACATTCATGCCATTCTAAAACCATCTGGCACAAAAACATGAGAGTTTCATGAGTTTTCACCTCAAAAATTGGTATCTGCGGCCTTATACGTGACTGCTTCTCAAACAGCTATGTGTATAGTAGAAATCAAAGGATTTCCCACGTATACTCAACCCTATATGCAAAAATCGAGTGATTTTCTGCGTGGGATGAAAACGCCAATTTTAGGGTTCTCGATAAGAAAAATTCAACCTCTGAAAATTAAAATAAAGACATTAAAATGAAAGAGGATGGAATGAAGAGTTACCTGGCTCAAACAGTTCCTGTTTTTGTGGCCCGTAACTCCTAGAATCATTGATTGAAGTTCATGGTCTAAATGCACTATGTGTGGTAAAAATTCCAAATGGTATGGTGAAAATGAGTTTTTTACTATTTTATAGAATTTTTTTTGAAACTTTAACCCAGTAATCTATAGTTTGGACCCTTATTGACTATTTTGGACTTTTTTTGCCTAAAATTGTGGTGTAGGGACCTGATTTGAGTGTACATTGACCGAGAATTTGACCCATTTGTATCTATCACAATTATAATTTCGAACTGGCATATAGGTTAGGACTACACATATGCTTGCATTATGCATCACCTTATGACCGTTTCACCTTAAATCTAGGTACGAACCCACTTTGTAATGTCACATAACCTTCATACTGCTATTAGAAGTGGCATTAAGTAAGTGGTAGAGGTTTGTTATTCATGGGTTCCCTAGTTATATATCATTTTGCAGTTTGGTACCTATGCCGATAATTCTTCTATAGGTATGGGAGTCCCTTATTAGTCCCGCCATGTCCTTCTACAAGAGCTTCGGGTGATTCCATGAAGATGGGTAACACTTTTTGGCCAAATTTGGCGATGAAAACCTGATTTTTTACTCATGTGCTAGATAGAAGCCCTCAAAACGCATACATGCCATGTGAATTTTGACTTGTAGTAAAAAACAAAATTGTAGAATATTATGTTGGCTTCACAGTGATATTTTTTTTAAAATATTCCGATGTCATTTAATGTGTGATTGTTTTCATTTAATGAACTGTGTGACCTTAAAAATTTGAAGAAGCTAATAAGTGGCTCATGTCCACGTAGAGTAATTCAATCTTGCATTAATAATTTAAAAAAATAAATATATGATCATGATCTACATAAAATGCAGTGTGATGTGCATATTTTTTTGCTAATTTTTTTCGCATTATACAATAATTTATTATTTTTCGAAAGTGACCACATTCGATTTCAGCATCGTTTTAAACACATATTTGTCCACGTAAAGGAATTTTTTCTATTTTTTCAAAAATTGAAAAACCAAAGATACCCTTTTGAAGAGGACACGTCGATATGTGATGTGTGCATTTTTAAGAATTTTTTGGCTGTGTATTTTTAACTCTGCGGATTTTTCTTTGAGCTGCTTCGAAGTTGCAGTGTGGTTTTCTAAGTATAAGTTTTAGAAGTAATTAAAAAATAAATTTCATACGAATGCCAAAATGCTTGTATGATACTTCAATAGATAGAATATTCGTTGGTGAATTTATTGGTATCAACTCCGCTCAGTTATGTGCTAGGAATGGTAGGGTTTACACCTCTGCAAGGCACAGGAAATTTTTCATTTGTTTGAATGTGGGCTAAGTCTGTTTTTTTAAGCCCTCGACCGAGGTATTTAAATACCTCGACCGAGGTCTTAACGAACCCTTGACCGAAGGTTTCTTAGGACCTTGACCGAGAGTTTGTTAAACCCTTGGTCGAGGGTTTGTTAAGACCTCGGTCGAGGTATTAGCTCAGTCGAGGTCCTAGTCAATCTTAAGGGTTATAAAAATGGGTCTTGGAGTAGTAGGAGTATTAGATATGATTGATCAAATGGGTCTCGGAGTCTATTGTGTGATATGACTTTGAAAACAATCATTTTTATCTTAATCGTCTTGTTCTATTCCTCCCTGGGTTTTGGGCTTTAAATATCTGGCCCGAGGATCTATATCATAGGTAGATCATAGTACTGAGAATCCAGTTCGAGTGGACACAACTC